>JAUIMV010000075.1:0-10823 GCA_033557775.1 Berosus sp. SLE1611
TGTTTAACTTTTATGCACAAGTACAACAAACACACTCCACCCCAGAAGCCAACAAAACTAAAAACCTCCATACAAACCTATTCTCGACATGAAACCCCGGGAATGCCACTGATCACGACTCTATTCAAAAATTCATCAAAATTGTAGAAGGCGCTGCTATTTAGAAATGATTTAATGCATCGTCTAGAACTATTGGATGATAATTTTTCTTTTACATCGGGAGGCAAAACATAAAATTTTGTCGTCATATAGTTTTCGCTATACCTACACCTATTCAACCTAATAAAATCGGGTATAATGTTGCCTCTTTAACAGCTATTGTAGGCGTGGACAAATTCCTGAGTTGGATAGCTGCTGCTGTACTTGTGCATAAAAGTTAAACAATTTAGTATGTAAAGCGATGGAAATGTCAATATCTTCAACTTCACAAAAAGAGGTCTACAATCATAATGATATCCCGCCGAAGCAAACACACACAGCTCTACGTTGAAGCACAAATATTCTAGCAGCGGCAGCACCGTATACCAAGGCCAACAAAACATATGACATATAAGATTGGAAGAGAGAGTAATATGCAGTGATCAAAATAGTACGACACAACTTAGCCACCACAGAATCGATATGAAAATGCCAAGTTAGAGAGCAATCAAGATGAACTCCCAGAAGCTTAACCGATTCAGGACGTATATAATTTGTTGGGCACAATGACATCATCATGTTCTGAGTCTCGCTGTCATTGAGACACAACTTATGGCAGCAAACCAATCAGCCGCCGCAGTTACCACAGTAACACCCATCCCCCATGTGAACTCACCAGATGACGCCACGTTAATAGAAGTAGTATCATCTGCATAAAGGATAGAACCCGAATTAACAGCTGAAGGCCGATGGTTTATAATTATTAAAAAATAATATAGGGCCAAGGATAGATCCTTGTGGGACCCCACAAGTAACAGCAGTCCTACCTGGCACCCTTCCGTTAACATTAACAATTTGACTTCTATTGGAGAAGTATGGCATGACTAGTGAACAAGAAGCCGGCTGGAAACCATAAATAGCAAGTTTGCCAACAATAATGCCATGATCTATACAATCAAACACTTTGCTCAGGTCCAAGAAACTCTCCAAGCATCTTCAAAACCACATATCACTGTTCTCATCAATGACAAAATAGCATCTGTAGTTTATTTTTCAGTTGTAAAATCAAACTGATGTAAATTAAGTATGCTATTTACTTCGAGAAAATCGAAAATCTGGTCCTTCAGAAGGATTTCAAAAATTTTTGCAATTACAACACGAAAGGGAAATGGAGTAATAGTTGTTTACATCGTTAACATCTCCACCCTTAAATACTGGTATTACAGTGGCCAATTTGAACACTTCCCTGAAAGTACTAGATCCTATGCAACTATTAAAAAGGTGGGTAAGAGGGTTGGCCACTAATTATCTGATACACGTGATTACATCGGTTCTAAAGCCATATGGATCATATAATTTACTGTTTTTCAGACAATTTATTGCATCTGTAACCTAGGTAAATGTAACACACTGAAAACTTAATGATGCAGTATTTGGAACAACGACACATTTTAAAAAAGAAAGTGGATTATTCCGAGTAGCATTTATGTAAGTTATAATGGAAGTAGTTATACTTGGAAATTGATCACTAAAACAGTCAGAACACAAAGTTTCACTAATCAAACAATTTTCGCCCGTTCTGTATAAGTTAATAAATTTTCACATCATAGGAAGGTTTAGAGGATTTTCTAATAAATTCAGAAACTGCATTAATTTTGCTTAACCTGATATCTTGCCTATACTTCTCTCTATATGACTCCTCAATCAATTGCAAAGTTTGTATTTTATTTTTAAGTCCGTTTGTGAACCAACAAATTTTGACGTCATTACTTTTACTTTGAAGCACTGTTGTTTTTAAGAGAAGAAGACTCAAACGATGATGAAAGAATTTCAGTTAATAAATTCGACTTCTCCTGGACATCGCTACAGGTATCAAACATATTCCTGGACAGATTCAATTCCAGAGCATTATAAAACAAAAATTAACTTCGAGAAGATATTGGGCGGATGATACATTCAGAATTTTTTGTCTCATTGCAGATAGGTGTGAGAAAAAGAAAAGTCGATGCTATGATGATCAGAAATGCCTGAAGTAACCCTGTCAACAGTAAAAACGGAAGAATTTAAATTGGTAAAAACAATATCCAAGCAGTTTTTACCTCATATATTAACAAACACGGTCGGAACTAGGCTAAAACTAGCAAACAAATCACACAGTCTGTATTTTTCGCTAAACTTAATGTTAAAAATTTTCTCCCACAATCGCATTATGCCCATTGGGCAAAGACCACAAAGCAGCATCCATTATCGACAAAAATGTGTTGAAATCACCTTTAGGAGGTCGATATACGTTTAAGATTGTTGTTTTTAAAGGGATAATATAAATGCCAACCATTTCAGATTGTTGTTCCAAGGACATATATAGATTTAATCGGTCTGAACAAGCACTGCGATTTTATAAAAGTAACCACACCACTGTGGCTATTTTGCTATCTACTAAATTTATCAGCAACAACAAAATCCAGTACACTTACTAGTGTAAGTTTTTTTTTTTTGATAGTTCAAATGCTTCGTCTTCCAACCAATGCTCAACAAGGCACAGCGCATTGTAGTTTGAATCACGCACCAAAGCTTCGAGCTCACCAACCTTGGTGCGCAGAGATTGGATATTGGGAAACTATCTTAAATTTCATGGATTTAAAAAAAAAGAACTAACACTAGCATCTGTGGATACAGAGCCATCGCATTCCCCCAAAAGAGGGTTCCATAAACCCACCCGACACTCCTCACTAACGCCTACAGATTGTACATACAGCACTCAGTCACTTGTCACTACACAGTTCCCTACTAGAAAAACTATTGGAAGATATTCCCTTCTAAATTGGAGCTTCAATATATCTTGCGGGCTCATCGACAAGCAAATGCTTACCAGATTTGCACAGATGAAGACCGTGTCAGGTATAATTAGAAGGTTGAAGAAAGCCATTCATTTGAAAGAAAAACATTTGTAATCTAAGCACTGATGAGATTTATCACATTTCTTAAAAAAAAATTGATTTTGTAAACCTGGTAATTAAGTTATCATAGTGTCTATAAGGCATTATGCAGAAAATAAGATTTGTTTCCTATCTCTCAATAATCTTCTTATAATGACCGTAAGGAAACCTAGAATAACCGTTGTTTGTTCCTGCCATCACAAGATAGTCATTTGATTTAAGTTCCCTAGCTATATTTTCTATATCCTCAGTTATGTTTTCCAAACGAGCTTTAGGTTTAAAAACCCAACAAATTCTGTAGAATTAACACTCTTACTTGCATTGACCGTTACTTTTTTCACTAAAGTTTCGAAAAATTTATCTTGAAACAAGCATTTATTAACTTTTACTTTCTTTGGTTTGCATCTCATCTGTAGCAAATTGCTTAAACAAAGGCAATGCGAATTCATCAGCTTCTGTTACAGCAACTTGGGAATAGAAGTGAGTACTTTGGAAATAAATAACATTTATAGACTTTATCGTACCAAACCAAGCTTATCCAACCCAAGGCCTCTTCAAGTAGAATTTACAAGCTATCACAGAAAGGCGCAATTGTATAGAAACGCATCACGTCTAAAGGGAACTGGTTTGTTTATATCAAATGAACTCACACGGATATTCTTGTTGTAAAATTTTTATTTTATCAAACTGCTGTACTCCCACTATTTACACTTGTTTATATTATTATTTTGCTTCAATTTTTGGCATTTTAATTAACTTAAGACTATTTTATTTTACGAAAAAAGGTCACAAGCAAATGTTCTTTATTTTGTATGGAAGTTCGTTACATGCCTCTTTACGTTTGATTTGTCTGTAAATTTCTTCAAACAAATATCACAATCAAATGTTGTTTTTTTAGTGTGGACGCTATTTATATGCTTGCTTAAGTTTGACTTCTGTGTAAATTTCTTATAACAAACATCACATTCAAATTTTGTCTCTTTTGTGTGAACGCCGTGTATATGTGCATTAAGGTTTGCTCTTTGTGAAAATTTCTTGGAACAAATATCACACTCAATTGTTGTTTCTTTTGTGTGGACGCTATTCACATGCAGCTTTAACGTGGCTTTCCGTGTAAATTTCTTAAAACAAATAGAACAATCAAATGTTGTTTCTTTAGTGTGGACGCCATTTATATGCTGCTTTAGTCGTGATTTCTGTGTAAATTTCTTAAAACAAATAGAACAATCAAATGTTGTTTCTTTAGTATGGACGTCATTTATATGCGTATCCAGGTCACATTTTCGTGGAAATTTCTTGAAACAAATATCACATTCAAATTTTGTC
Organism: Berosus sp. SLE1611; assembly: GCA_033557775.1. Classification (NCBI taxonomy): domain Eukaryota; kingdom Metazoa; phylum Arthropoda; class Insecta; order Coleoptera; family Hydrophilidae; genus Berosus; species Berosus sp. SLE1611. The sequence continues at coordinate 4,401 of JAUIMV010000075.1, forward strand.
TCTTTTGTGTGAACGGCATGTATATGTACATTAAGACCTCCTCTTTGTGTAAATTTCTTGAAACAAAAATTACATTCAAATTTTCTCTCTTTCTTGTGAATGGCATGTATATGTGTATTAAGGTTTCCTCTTTGTGTAAATTTCTTAAAACAAATATCACAATTAAATGTTGTTTCCTTTGTGTGGACGCCATTTATATGCAGCTTTAACTTTGATTTCCGTGTAAATTTCTTAAAACAAATAGAACAATCAAATGTTGTATATTTTGTGTGAACGCCATTTATATGTGTATTTAGTGATCCTTTTTGTGTAAATTTCTTGAAACAAATATCACATTCAAACTTAGTCTCTTTTGTGTGAACGGCATGCATATGTGCATTAAGATGTTCTCTTTGTGTAAATTTCTCAAAACAAATATCACAATCAAATGTTGTTTCTTTTTTAAGGAAGTTATTAATATGTGTTAATTTATTAAAGGAAATGTCACTCTCAGATGTTTTTTCTTTGCTGTGCACATTTTTTATGTGCTGCTTTAAGATGTATTTTGTTTTAAACCCTTAAAACAAATTTTACACTTGAAAGTCTTAAGCGTTGAGTGACTACTTTTATAATCGAATGAAGAAATGCTTTCAATTGAAATTTCAAAATCATTATTTTCATCTTTTGAAGTAAACAAAGTTAATTCGCTATTTGTTGTAGATTTATTAGCGTTTATAACATCAGTTGTAGTCGGCAAATTCTCCATTGTTTCATCCTAAAACAGAAAACACATACGACTGATTACTGGAATATTTATTTTGTGCTGATGCTGAGCAGTTACATGCGATTTAAATATGCACCAAACAATATTAATAAATGTCATAGAATATTACATTTCTCACATGACATGGCATACACACATTTTATACTATACTGTACAGGATGGACCAATATCGATGCAATCATAAGAGATCTCGGTAACTATAGTAGTTAGAGAAACCTAAAGGCACAAACTAGATCTACTTCTTTGAGAAAAAGTCAAAGGTAAAAACATAAAATGCTAACATTTTTGCCATATGATGCGTACTTTTTGGTGGACACTGTATATATATATATATATATACATACGATGTTTCTTCCAGCCTTAGTACTTCATCGTAAAATATATTCCATAAAAGAGGTCCGAGTATTGATCCCTGTGGTACCCCACATGTCACCGACATCTTCCCTGCATTTTCTGGTAGCTCAATCATTCTGTCGTCAAGGTAACCTTCCATCTTTTTTCCTTTTATTCAGTGCCTCCACAATTTCCCCCCAACTGGCCGAGCTGAAGGCATTTTTGATGTCCAGGGTCACGAGCACGCAGTACTTCCGATGTTGTGGTGCTGCTTCGGTGGCCTTCTCCACTAATCTCTTCACCGCCGATATAGCATCCACTGTTGATCTTCCCTCTCGAAATCCATATTGCGCGTCGCTCAGTCCTCCCTTCCTTTCAATTTCTTCTTTTAGTCTGCCTGCTATCATGCTCTCGTATATCTTCCCCAGGCAATCTAGGAGGCATATAGGCCTATAGCTTTTTTTATCACTGTTTTTCTGTTTTTCCAGTAATATCACTTTTGCGCGCTTCCACTGCTTTGGAAATACTCCCTTTGACATCAACTTATTGTACATTTCCAGGAAGAATGGCGGGTTAGCATTTATCGTGGTTTTTATTATTTCTGGAGTCAAATTGTCCGGTCCAGGAGCTTTTTTGTTTTTGAGCTTACTTGTTGCTCTCATTAGCTTCTTGTCCGAAGGTGATCCCTTCTCCTTCATATCTAACTTTTTCCCGTTGTGTTGTGCGCTTTGGGAACAGCTCTTCTATTATTTTTGTTATTTCTTCTTTTCTTAGTGTCACCTTTGGCGTTATTTTGAACTTTTTTAGCACTATTTTGTAGGCGTCTCCCCACGGGTTCTCGTCCAGTTCCCTGCATGTTTTTCTCCACGCCTGCTGTTTTGCGTCCATTATGGCCCTGTTTAACTTTTTTTTCTTCTCTCTATAAGTATTTCGAAGTGCTTCCTTTTCTTCTTCTGCTAGACTTCTGTTTTTGTTAGCTCTTGTTGTCTTTCTCTTCGCCGCCAGGGATTCTTTTCTGGCTTGTTCTACTTCTTCATTCCACCAGTATACAGGGTTGTGTTGGTTTCTTCTGTTATTGTTTTTTAAGTTTTCGTGGCATGCTCTAATGATTGCTGTCGTTGCTGTTTCTTCATTGATGTCCTGCTTCTGTGTTATTAATTCGTTGGTATACTGTTCTACGGCTTTTTTAAATCGAGCAAGTGATGATTTGTTCGCTCTCCATCTATGAGGTGGAAGTGGCTGTGCTTGAGTTGTGTCCATTAATATTTCCATGTATATGTTCGCATGTTTGCTGAGGTTTTCTTTGTCGCTCACATACCATGCTCTTACGCTATTTGCGATCTTTTCAGTAGCCATTGTGAGGTCGATTGAGGACTCACCTTGTGGTCCTCTAAAGGTTGGTGTGCCACCTTGATTCAAATCACTAAGTTATTTTGCGCTGTGAATTCAGCCACTAAGCATCCCTTTTGATCTTCGTATCTGTTTCCTCATATTGTAGATTTTGAGTTGAAATCTCCTGCTATAACTATTTCTTTTTTGTGTCGGTTAATGTCCATGCTTACATGTCTCAGGTATTCCTCGTGTTGTTCGGTCCTGATATTTGGGGATATGTAGCATCCGTATATTATTATATTTTCCAGCTCAATCCACGTGTATCCTCTTTTACCGCTCTCGTAGCCATAGACCTTGATGTTGTTGTTGAATACTTTGATTGTAACATCCGTGTTCTTGTCGGTGTAACATGTCTTGTTCGTAGCACGCATGACTATATTTTTATTGGGTTCGGCGACTATTGCAATGTCCACGTTTCCTTTTCTCGCGGCTGCCTCTATGAGGTCCATGGCCGTGCGGCTCCTATCTACGTTAGTTTGTAATATCTAGATTGTCATTGTGTTTTGCTTCTAGTGCGTCATTGTTGTGCAGCTTATTACTATTTTGACCCATATTCCTTTTTATCTTACTTCTCTCTAGTCGAAGCGCATCTCTAAACTTTTTGCACTTGTTCGTGCCGTGCTTGTGTCCAGTTTCTTGGCATAGGGGACATGCTGCTTCTGCCTTGCATATTTTGGTGCTGTGTCCTTCTTCGCCACAGTTGTAGCACATTTTTCTTCTGTCCACTCCTGTGCATTCTGTCTATGATCATATGACCAGCACCTCCTACAAGTATTTAAACTTATCCTGGGCTCGATCTTACAGCTCACTCCTCCCATTCTAAGGTTGTCTCTCATTAGTTTGCCTGCCCCTTCTCTTCCAATTATTATAGTAATGGCTTGGGTATGGTTTGCGTTGGGTCTTAGGTCGCTAATTTTCAGGCCGCTTCGGTCTGACTCTCCTTTTTTCAAGTCGATCGCTTCTACTACTTCCTCTCTTTCTACCGTCTCATCCAGCCCTCGAAGGTGGAGGATTTGCGGTTTTGCCTCGTCCAGTATGTTAGTTTGCGTCGTATTACCTTTTTTCCCAATGGTCTTTTGTATCTCCTTCAGTGCCTCCTTGTCCTTTTCAGTTATAATTAGCAGCTTGCCATCTCTCGTGCTCCTCAGGCTTCTTATGGCGTTCGCTGCTGAGGTGTTTTTCAGTGCTGCTTTTGTCTCCGTGAGGACTGTTCTGTAGTCCTTATTGGGGTTGTTCACCACCATAGCATACGTTGTTCTTTCCCTGGCTTTTTTTATTTGTGGTATGTTTGTCTCGTTTGCCTCCTTTACTTCCTTGGTCGTGAATATTTCCACTTCCGTGTCCGATCCATGGAATATGCATTCCACCATTTTCCTCCAGTCTAAGAGGCTCATTGCCTTTATATGGTGGATTGCAATGCTATTTTGTTTCTGGGTTGTCTCCTTCAGTTTTTGCATTTTGATCCAGAGATCCTCCTCCGTGCCGTCATGTTTGATCTGGATTAACTTCCTCTTTGTTGTTATTGTGGACGTCTTTGTTGTCTGTTCCAAAACTTCGAAATCCTCCTTGATTTGCGTGAGCTCGGGGTATCTATTTCTGTACAGTCGCTGGATGCTGGTTGTCATATCCTTGTCTGTGGGTTCTACCAGAACCACTTTGACATTTCCCTCCATTGTTAGAGGGTTCCCCACCGTGATTCTAGTGTTGGTAAACTTTTCCTCCATCCATGTATTTTTTCTATTTGTTCTAAAAGCATCCAGAGTTGTTTCTTCCATGTCATCCAGAAAGAAAGTTCCCTCCTTATGCCAGGGTATGGTCTGCGTGCTGGCTTCCATTGATGTTACTGTTGTCTGCATGCTTCCTGTTTTTGGGTCGATGCCCTTTTCCATCTGTGGGCCTGGAGCCACTCCCTCATTGTTTTCTTGTTAAGAGTTACCATGCTCATGTGTATTTTCTTCGCTATGTCCTTGATTTCTCTTTTTGTATTATTGTTCTCTCCTATAACACATTCAAGTACCTTAACCCGATTTGTTAGTACGTCCAGGGTGTCCATTATTGATAATGCTATCATGTCCTCTATGTCCTCTGCGTAATCATCGACTTCGATAGGCGTTGTGTCGTTTGCTTTCCTCTTTTTCTCCGAGCCTAGGGAGTAGCTTCTCTCTCTTTTTTCCATCTGCTCGATTTTAGTGACCTGTTGGTGTTCGTTGTTCTCGGCGGTGGGCTTCTTCCTATTGAGTCCCTACTTTTGAAGGGGTTCTCGCTGTCTATTTGATGGCAGTAGCTGGATGATGGTCGATAGGTGCCTGCCGTCTCGCACACCTCATCGACCAGAACTGGGGTATCCCTCCCCTGCTCCGTAAACGGTTTATTCGCTTTCGTTGTACTTTCCATATTAAGTTTGTGGGCTGTGAGTTTCCATTGTCATAGCATGTGTCGTCATCGTTAGATCCGTTGTTGATTTATTGGGAATTTAGGAAAAGGTGGGAGAGGAGTTCTACCCTAGCCCTCGATATCTAATAACGTCGGGAGATTAAAAAAAATTGACCAAGAGAGGTCGGGACGAAAGAGGATGGCCGGGGATGTATGAAGGGTGTGGTGCAGGTAAGTTGGTTTCCTCGGAGGAAACCGTGTAATGGTGTTGGTCCACGTGTGCAAATCCATTATTCGCCACCTATGGACGCGCCTGGCTGGAGTTTCACCCTCCCCTATCCCCAAAATATGGGGTCCAGGGTCTTATCCTAACCTAACCTAACCTAACCTAATCTAATATAAGTGATTCCATTATAGTCTATGGCTCTAACATTGATGATATGGACAAAAACATAATAAACTCATGCGGAATGCTTGCATTAGACTGGGTGTCATCTCTTGGAGAGGACTGGGTTCTTGTGCATAGTCAATTACCACAGTGTGCATTTGTTCTGCTTCTTTCGTAAGGTTATAAAACTCAGCAGAATCAGTTTTCGTACTAATGAGCATAATATAAGTATTCGTGGTAGAGATGCACCAACAATAAAAGATCATTTTCCTGTCAAATTGCTTTTATTTACAATCAACTACCTGCATAGTTCAAACAATTATGTTCAACGTCTTTCAAATCAATGCTCAAAACTTTAATTGCTAGAAAATTAATTATAATAATAGTTTATCCTAGTCACTGCTCATTGGCCAGAATTTTAGTGTTTTATTTATAAATATTAACTCTGTAATAGTAAAAGTTATGAACTTGAAATATATCTTGAAGATAATCCAGCAGTAAACCTGTTTTGCCTTGAGAAAAGCTGGGTAAAAATTAATAAAACGGTGTCCATCGAGAGGTATGAAAAAACGTGTACCTTCACCTATATATGTAAACGTGTATTGTATGAAGCGTGTTTTCGAATGTCATACTGTGGAGTCGGTCCGGCAATTAACATCGCTGTTTACCTGTTTTTTGAGTAAATGGATTTTTGAATGCATTGGAAGTATTCTTGGCACGGTTTTACGGAAGAATTTTGTTTGTTTCTGGGGATTTAAACAACGACCTCCATAGCGAAGACAGCAACTGTAATGAATTCCTGTTTGTAATCCACTCTTTTAATCTGTTTTTGAGCCAACACATTTCACTATCTATGCCAATTCCACTTCGTGTATTTATAAGATTATCACAAATTTCGATAACAATATGTTTAATGTGCGTGTTGCTGAATTAAGTTTTTCTAATCACAGAGCTGTTGTCCTTATATTTGACAGGAATATTTTACATAATTAGGGCTATTATGCTACAACTACCATTCATATTACTTCTTAAAGTTACGTCGTTTGAGATACTTTTTCTGTTGTGTCTTCTTATTTTATAATAGGACGCGTTTCGTGTGTTGCATATCTTCAGCTGTCACTTCATTAAAGACGATACCAGAAACAAACAAGATCCTTCCGTCAAATATAAGGAC
>JAUIMV010000076.1:0-10793 GCA_033557775.1 Berosus sp. SLE1611
CCCGTATTCAAGAATTTGTTTATAACATTTATTAATTATTTTTTAAAAAAAGTTAATTTCTTAAGAATGAAAATAAAAGAAGTAAGGAGTGTCTAGCTGCAATAGAACCGGAAATTTAGAAAACGTTCATACCCTCTATTTTCCAAAATACAAAAAAGAAAAAAATCCTTGAATACGGGTCTCTTCTTTAATAACATAGAACCTGTAAAAAAATCAACCAAAAATAAAATGTGTCTGTCAGAAAGATGTTCCGCTTGTAAAATAATTACTTATATTAGGAATTGTGTCTATAAGTAAATATGGCTAAAATTGGTTTTTGCATTTTAACTATTTATGCCGCAAAATTAGTTTATCAGCCCATAGTGCACTGTTGGGATAAAGCACTTCATGACTGATAACACGGATAAGCTTTTGATCACCGGGGTCAAGTTACGGAACATCAGTTTTGTGTAGGTTATCTTCGGGACTCTCAAATTCCAAACGGCGATTTATAAAGCTCTAAATTTAGGTGTTTCTTGATGTATATATCCAGGTTTTATTCACAGCAACCTTAGTTGCTAGGCCTGAAACATTAGTATTTTGTTCTTGGTTTTTCTTTTGCCATTGATGTTGGATACAAACCAATTTTAGTTCTAGTGGATCTACATATAATAATGCAGCGGCATTGTTGTGATACTATTTCATAACCAGCATTGTACTAACGCATACAAAATTTTCCATTGTGTTCCAAATGCATTTTCTCCAATAGAAATAGCTACCTTTTACTACTTACGGCAAGACAATCACCATTATACTTCAACAAACAACTCCTTATTAAGCCAATTTTAAGTTAAAAATCGTTTTTGTTTCATTATTTGAAACTGAAATAGATTGTCGATTTGAATAATAGCTTGGTTTCTCTTCTTGCATCGTCAGATATAATGATATTTTTGTCCTTCTAAAAGAGAATCGTTATTGTAGTGCACAATTGAACCGCTGTATATAATCATTTAATTGCGCGGATACTTTCATTTAAGTAAAGGTAGTCGTTTTAAAAATACTGTAATTGCCTATAAACGGTTCTGTAATTACTCTGATTTTCTATAATAGTCCCGACTTTAGTTTTGAATTTGAATTTAAATTAAACGTCTCACTGAACAGGTATTGTAATTAAGATACGATAAATTTAACACTTTCTCCTCTATAAAATTCTCTTCCTAAGCTATGTGCGATGAATCTATTCTTCCGTTATTTAAATAATTGTACATGATTTTCTTGCTCGGTTAGTAAATCTGCTTAAAATTATAAAATTATCTAAGAGCAGGATTCTATGCCATGTGGGCAGCATTAACACAGATATTTGATATAGTTTTTATTTTATTAAGGGGGAATTCTTTATTTCTAACCAAAACCATAGTAAAATCTATGATTTTTTCTAGAAAATAATTATAAAATTAATTTGAAATTTGCACCATAAAGCTTTAAGAAATGACTTTACATAAACTCCAGAAGGCACTTATTAAAAATGAGAGATTAGGGAAAAGATAAAATTGCAAAAAGAAAAAAGACAACGGACGAGAAAAAAGGGGAAGAAGAAAATAAGAAAAAATAAAGAGTGAAATTCACGATTAGATAATGAATACAAAAAGGATATCAGCTTCGATTCGGAATTTAATTTTTAAATTGGTGTTAGTATGTTACGAGCAAGTTTAAACAGGATATATCAGTGTAAATGGAAATGCAGGGAGGTTATGTGTTGGGCACATCAGATTATTAGTTCTACTAGCACGTGCATGCGTATCTCTTGAATGTTTGCGATCTATTGTTTTATTACTTTTTCGTACTGTGTGTCCGTTCCACTCGAAAATTAAACGACTACTGAAGATTTCGAATAATACAACAGTCGACTGTTCCTAACATCTAGATTTACATGATCTTAGTAACTGTTAATAGAGTATCTAAAACTGAAAATAAATGTAAATATTGCCAATCAAAAGTATTGAAAGGCTTAAAATGTATAAACTGCAATTCTGTGATGCATAATAGTGGTTGTAATCGCCTAAAAAGTGTCAAGAGGTTAGATTAATACTCTTTCCAATGTTGTGAAGCAAATGGTGAAGAATTAAAAATCCAGATGACTGTTGAAGAGAGAGCTAGAAAATTAATAGAAAACATAAAGAATAGAATAAAAAGTCCATCTTTAATAATAACCCAAATAAATTGAAAACGCAAACTTAAACTTCCAATGAATGGCAAATAACCAAAATCAAATCCAAGCTATACCAGAGTTAGGGGTTGTAGATATAACCTGCACTACCTTACTTGAGAAAGTGATAATATTCCATCAGAATATTCAAAGCATTCGTAACAAGACTTTGGAAATTTCTGAATACTTACAGTCTTTGAAATCGAAACCACAGATACTTTGCATTTCGGAGCATTGGATGGAGCCACTAGAAGAACCAAGTGTTATTATTAGAAGTCTGCAGTCTAGCGTCATTCTGGGCCCGAAAGGAGAAATATAATGGTGGTTCGTGCATTTTTATCCAAGAAGACATACCCTTCAAGGAATTAGCTTTTCTTTTAGAAAAGAGACAAGTTTTTAATATAGAATGCTCCTGCATTAAAGTTGTACAATGGAAACTGGTAGCTTTTTTTGTAAAGATAGATCAAATAATGGCAGTTTTAATCAGTTTATGGAACGTCTGGCTGATATCTTCAAAATACTTGAGACAATTGTTTCCAAATACACGGTGGGGGTTTGTGGGGATTTTAATTTGAACCTCTTTTCAAATGACCAACATATCTCACAATCCAAAGATTTGCTTAGAACTTCGAATCTCCACCAAACAATTTTTGAAGCCAGAACAGTCAGCGGCATGTCAAGGACCCTTATTGATAACATTTTTATCAATTAGGTAGAGGCTCCAGCTGGCACTGTTTTCCTACAGGCTTATTGGATCAACATGGTCAACTGCTAAAAGATCCCAGAACTAAAGACAGAGAAAATGCACTAGGTCATGTGTATAAGCGTGTGCTTACTGAAAAAAGCTGTATGAATACAGACCAGAACTTTTAAATATTCCATGGGATAATGTTTTGGATGAACATGATGTGAATAAAGCTTATAATAAGTTTGCTTTTATATTAAAAAACGTTTACATCATCTTTCCTTTGAAGAAAATAGTATCAATGGGTAATACGAGTGCTCAGTGGATAATGAACGTCATCAAAATATCATGTGCTACCAAAAGAAGAATGTACAAGCAAATGTCAAATGGTGAGATAGCCTGGGACCATTATTCCACTTACGTCAAAATTCTGAGAAAAGTAATCGTTAAAGCAAAGAAAATGGCAAATAACGAATTTCTAAATAAAATCACAGCACTTTGGAAGTTAGTAAAAAAATTTACCGCAGCTGGTAAAACTCAAAACCTGCCCTTAAGTCACTTAGGAAGTACTAATGATGATTCGGCACTGTTTGCAGAAAAAAATCGCACCCACAGCTATGAAACAAGGAGGCCGAACTTTATGTGTGCTAGCTATATAATGAAGAATGTGCATTACAGCATTATAAATATCTTCAACCATAATCCAAGGGAGTTTAGACATCTGCCGGAAAATCTTCTTAAGGGAAAGCTTAAGGCATTTTTGGTGAAGAGAGCTTATTACACAGTTCAAGAATTCTACAATGATGAAATCTTGGACTTATAGAATTAGTACTGTGAATTACTTTTTTCTTTGTAACTGATTGTAAGTTTAACCAGTATTTATCTACTTTTCTTAGGACGCAATCTATACAATTGTCTTTATTGTCATTTTGTGATCAAATAAATAATCTATCTATCATATCTTTGAGAAAAGCATTGCAAACTTTCACTCATCCACACGCGACGGAGCAGTTGATGTCAGTGAACAATGCTCCAATGCTGATTACAGCCTAGTTTAATAATATGTATCAGCTATGTCCCAAGAACTCCCTTTTAATTTTATCTTTCTCGACGAAAGTAAACCGCGACCAATTTACACTCCAGATGACGCGGGCAAATTAAAAAGACCAGTTATAGTACTAACTTTTTAAGATTTAAAGTAGGAAAGAAACTCTTCACAAACAGACTTGGTGAAAGGTATCGATTCGCGTATATAAACCCTTATATCTATTAAGCTTAGTGAGTTGTATGTAACGAATTAATTTTCTTTACGCAAGATACTACGCAATACAACAATATGAGTACTGTATTCCTCAACAAATTTCAATTGTTTGTCTGCAACACCCAACCATATAAGCGTGTACGGAACGGAAACCCCACGTTATCTAGGTTAAAGAAAAACCAGCAGCAGTATCAGCGATCAACAATAGACATTGGTTTATAAGACGTTTTCTTACACTTCCTCCTGTATCAGTTATCAATAAAACAATAAAAGTTTAGAACGAACTACTTCAAAGCTAACTTTAATTTCTTTCCTGAAGAATTTTCTCTTCTAATACTGTCTTGAAGCTACTCCTTTAATGTCAACACCACTAACTACTCACCACCCACAGCCGATACACGTACTATACATTCTGCACCGACCGTTACCAGATTTTAACTAACTACTTTTCTCTTAAAAAAAATCCTGAGACCTATAATTATTTGTTTTTGTTAGTGTCTTCTTCGTTGTTCTAGTATCACCTACTTTGCTTTTAAAAGTGTCGGCATTTGTAAATTATATTTATTATTAGTTAAAGCACATATTTCGGCTTTTAATTTTGGCGGTGACATTTAGCATATTTGTTCTGCCAACGCGTCTTCTACAGGAAATCGGTAACTGTCAATTATGTCTGAGAACCAAAGAATTTTTATTAACGTTATGTGATCTGCGTCTTCTAAAATAATTTTTCTGGTGAGAATTCAGTAATAGTAGGAAATTTTAAAATGAACTGAAAGCTGCGACAGCATTCTAAAATTAATACATATATAATTCTGTTTAAATATACACAAATGAAACGTTACATTATTCCTACAATATTTTTTAATCTTCTCTCTAGAACCAAATAAAACATTACAAACAGAAATTGAAACATGTAAAAAGGAGAGGCATTTAAACATATGCCATTAAACAAATCAATAGTCATACTAAGGGACGCAATGAAATCTCAGAAACCAAAGCCAATATAAATTTAACTTCTTAAGCACTTAGCCCACAAAAAATGTGACTTTTCGACAATAAACAAAGCAAGTGAAATATTCTTCAGAACCATATCAAGCTGTCCAAAAATTCACGCAGGACTTGAATTTGCCGCCATTCGTGCAGCAAAATATTGACAACCCTGTTAAAACAATCATTTGATAGCTGATAGTTTAGGGTTTATAAAAATGGAGCGTTACACGATAGAACAACGTGTTTTCATTGTTGAGCAGTATTTCAAAAATCTCTCTTTTTGTCGAAATTTTTTATACCATGCTGCATAAATGCGGCTGAATTTCATTGATGCAGCGTTGAATTATCTCATTGAATGCACGCGTGCTTGCGAACTTGTTGGTGTAGACCTTTGATTTCAAATAACCCCATAAAAAGAAATCCAAGGGTGTAACATCACAGGATATAGTAGGCTAATTGTCATCACCAAATTGAGATAATACACGGCTAGGAAATGTCTCATGCAGTAATTCAATTGTTTCACAGGCTGTATGGCATGTGGCAACGTCTTGTTGAAACCACATGAAATCCAAATGAATATCATTCAGTTTAGGCTAAAAGAACTGTGTTATCATGTCGCGATATCGAGCTCCAGTAACATTCACTGCTTGACCAGCTTAATTGTTGAAAAGGTATGGTGTGGTGATGCCCAAAATCTGCACCATAAAGTGACACTTTGAGAATGCAGGTTTTTCGACAATCACATAATGGTTCTCTAAAGCCCAAATGTGGCAAGTTTGACGATTAACAATGCCATCAAGCTGAAAATGTGCTTCATCACTGAAAATGATTTTGTACGGACTCAGGCCGCCTGAATTTCGTTATTTTTGAAATACTGTGCAACAATTAAAACACGTTGTTCTATCGCGTAACGTTCCATTTTTACTAACACTAAACTATTAGCTGTCAAATGGTTGATTTAACAGGGTTGTCAACATTCTCCTGCACGAATGGCAGCAAATTCAAATCTTGCGTGAATTTTGGGACACCTTATAAACGTGTTCTATTTGAAAATAATTAGTTACGCCGTATTTAAGTTACCTAAATTTAAGTGTCTTCAAATGAAAATTGTTTTGTTTTAAAAAATTCAGTTACATGCAGTACTCGGTTCTCTTCTTTGCAAACAAAAATATCACCGTGAAATGTTTTTATATTGCATACTAATGGTGTTTTCGAATTTTTAAAGCATGCTTGAGTATGAAATTTTTTTATAAAATCCAAAATAGCTCGCAAAAAGAACAATTGATAGAAAAAGAAAATACGACAATGAATATCTTAAAAAATATTATCATATAAGGGGTGTACCATTTAATAAATTTCAAGTTTGAGCTTTTTCGGATACACTATATGCTGAATAATATCTTTAAAACGTATCAACTGATGTTTCCTATAGAGTTTGTATATACAACATTTTTGAAATTTTCATAAGGAAGCTGCTATAAAAGAACTACGCCTTAATGACTCACCATGTATATATTACAATAAACTATTTTTGCAACATCCCAATTAAATATTTTTTTATATGAAAAACAATATATCGCTTTAAAGTGACTCTAGAATCGCCATTAAGGAGAAATTTTAAAGACCGTGGCTCGGTAACTTAAAATGATCTTTACTTATCAGATGAGAAACAAAAAGCACGTATTAAATATGCGCATTTACCTTAAAACAACAGGGAATAATGATACCCTGCGCTTCAAAATTGTCTAAGGCCGGTCTTCCATTGAATCGACATATGTCCGAATCAAAACATAAAGTATTTCTATTGGAACTCCAATACATGATTTTAAACGAGAGGTCCTTTAGTGAAAAGACATGTTTCAGGCAAATATGCAGGACATGTTTTATACAAAACTGTCTCATACATGGGGATATCGAGAGAACCAATAGTTGGGCTATATTTCGCCACAGTTTATTACTTATTACATTATCGATTATCGGGTATTACAGTTAATACATCACTATATTTTGCTATAATAATTTGCAAATAATTATTATGTGTATCTGGCTTTAGTTAACTCATATTTGTTTAGTGGCCTGGCATGAGTATTGTCTATTCGATATCTTTTAGACGGTTGTAAATGAATGACAGTTGTGTGCTTTTCGCTACCACAGTACGATGTCGCTACTTCTATGGTGCATTTAATCCGTGTAAAGAGACATCGAATTGACGTTACCAATGCGGGCCACTGAACAAAAAGGTACATGCGTTAATGTTGTGAACAGTTGACTGCAACAAAGGCTATATGACGTTTTGAAAAACTACTTAGGAAACTTCACTAAAGTGGGTATAGCCATTATGTTTGTTACAAATTGCACTAATTTGGACATCAAATGAAAGGTAATGCAATGGGTCATTCAAATGTGAAAACAGGTTTTGTCTGACATTTATTCTTTCTGAGATATTACAATTTTGGATTAAATAGCATCATAATATTGTCGAAAGCATCCGCATAATAGCGCAAAGCACCTTTTTATAACCATGAAAAACACTTGGCTGGTAATGGTAAAAGAGTTAACAAAAAGGGCTGTTTCAGGTGAGGTAGTTCCTTGCATTAATAGCACTGGACATTTTTCTTATAATCTGACCGAGGCCATTTAGGTGAGTAGATGTCGCACGCACACAGCTGTACATAAGACAGTTTCTTGCACTTGTTAAAAAATAAATAAATTGAACTACAGTGGACGTGTTAAAATATATCCTTTCAATTGCATTGTAGCAAGTTGGACATCAAATGAAAGCTAGTTATTGGGCTTTACGACAATAATAAAAGTTTATAGTGATGATATGATGTATCACTGCATTGAAAGTTTTAAAACACGGACCTGTACAGCTCTACCTAGATGGCGCCTCAGTATTCACCGTACACAGAAACTGATATCAAAACTTGAATCTGTGGATGCGTTCACTAGTGATAGGAACATACAGATAACTAGTAAAGATAATATTTAATTTACCTCGCATATCTTGTTATTTGTGGATTATTGCGACGATTTATCTGCAATTGTAAAATATCTTTATACTTTACCAAAATATTCAAATTTTTATGACTTTAGCTGAACTCTTGTGTAATCTTCTATTCCAAAACTGCCATTACAAGAAAATAGAGTATACACCGGACATTAAGGAAGGTAATTTTATGTATAACATATATATTTACATCTCTGGCGGCATATTAAACTATTTCAAGCGGTTGACATATTTCAATGCAGTGATACATCATTATCATTGTTCATAGGTTTCAAAAGAAGGTTGCATAGTACCATTTTTATTAGTAGAAAACCACTACGCGAGTGGTTAGACACTCACCAGATACTATGAAGATGGCTAGCAAAGTGTAAGTCGACAATACTTGTTTGCGTCAAGAAACTTGACAGTTTCCAAAGCAATCTGTGTGATAATGCAAAGCTAGCATAGAAAATAGATTTTGGGATTCTGATATAACAAATATTGAAGCAGTTCTCAGAAACTGCTAATCTAAAGCTGTATGGGTGGATAACAGACAGAATTATGTGCCACATTACTTTAGCATTGAAGATTTGCCATATTTTAACTTGTTCTACCAGTGACCTGAACGCAGCTGGGCCGTTTGCTTGTTATTAAATTAAGTTTCATATGCATATTTTTGTAAATCTTGCAACCATATAAACTTTAATGTGTTCTAACTTTCATTTGTTTAAAGTAGGCTGAATTTCTGTCTTATGCTGGTGCAGAATTATAGTTTCTGTCGATTGGGGCAATACTATTCACATTTTTATTTATGTACACAAAACGTGTAAAAACGGAAAGGAATGCTATTCACGTTTTTAACCAAATTAAGTATTTTATATTACTAACACACACTTTGTATATAAAAATTTTATATGTATTATTATGCTCATAGTAAAGACGAGATAAAAGATGACAATGAGGATGTTTACGATTAATAATATCTTTAAACTATTATTACATCGAGAAACAACAGTTATTGTGCAGTTGTAATAAGCGAATTATTTTAAGCCTATGATATAACAAACACGTGCAGTTCATACTAAGTACACCTGCTGTTTCAACATTACTGCATAAAGCTGCAAATCATGTAGAGAATGTAGCCGGAAATAGCGAAGAGGTGGGAATCGGCAATAGCAAAACATCATTAATACGATAACGACCTTTAAACTGATTTGTAAATATAATCATTTTAATTATAATTCGTAACTAGAATTGCAAAGAAAGTTTCTAACCAAATTTGGTTGGTTTCGAGAATATGTTAGGTGTACGAATTCAAAACCAATTATCTGCCGTTTGACAGACATTTAGATTTTTTGCGTTATTTTGTTCTTGGAGATGATATATTGCGATGCATAATGAGGAAATGGAATTTCCATACTGAAACTTTGAGAAAAATGTCCTTAGTGCAAGTGAATAGTAAACTAGACGTTTAAGTAAACTGAAATGACTCACAAAATTGGGTATATTGTCTTTTTATGATGAGGTTGAATATCGAGAATTAAGGTTGTGCCATTTAAACAAACAAGGTGTCAGCGGCTTTAACTTAAGTAATATGTTCGAGACTCGAATTATGTCCGAGGGTGGTAGGTACGAAGAAGAAAAAATATATCTGTTCGTCTAAACTGGCATAAGTGGTGTAATGGATTGGATTGAGGGTTGTGTTGATTTAAATTAAAGTTATTCCAATTTTCGGCAGTTGCGTGGTATCAAGTGTTACTCGAAGGTGATAAACGAATAGCCAGTAAATGCGATTAGGGCATAGGGAATTATCATGTCCGTCCTACAGGTTTTAAAATAAGGTATATTTTCTTAACCTTTTTTAATGTTCTTGAAGTTGAGCTCAACTGGCAATGGTGTTTATTTTATTTAAAATGCTGGGAATAATAATGGCCTATATGTCTATATTTTTATTTCATAATGATAGTATACTAAAACAGTTTGTTATTATGTATGGCTATGTATAAATCTACCTATTAATTTTAATATTTTAACGTGACAGCTATATTCTTAAAAGAAAAATAAGGAACTTTTAGGCTGTGAAATATTTTTAAGACTAGCGATTACATTTGTGAGAAAACCGCAGTGTATTAAATTCGACCAGCACGAACATTGAGCACTTGAAGGAAATTAGCCATGTTTAAACGCCACTTCTTATATTGTAGTGTGTTATCCGCTTATGCAGTGTTATCCAAAATTACCGGAGCACCTAAATATCTCTCCAACCGCAAAAATTTCAAAACACTTTTCAAATAAACATTGAGAGATTTTAATAAAATAGTCAGAAATAAGATTAAATTTAGAGGGATTTACCAACAAACGTTTTCGGTACCTAGCATCTTCCATAAAATGAAACTAAGGTCGTTGTAACCGAGAACAAGTTATGAAGCGTTTTTGCAATTGATCATAGAAAGCCCCATACCATTCACTAAGCTGATTTGCTTCGCGCGAATCTGCGCAATTACACAAGTCTGATTTGTCAATCACATCTTTGAAATGCTATGTTAAGTTTGACTTTGTTGGTTGTGTGTCAAGTGCTGACAGTTTATATGTCTTTGCAAAAATTGCATTATCGATTTGTATGGCTTCGTCATAGGCTGTATGGCAATGATTAATAGTATCGCTAGTCGTTCTAATCAAACAG
>JAUIMV010000077.1:0-10726 GCA_033557775.1 Berosus sp. SLE1611
CATTGAAGGCCAAAGAGTGGCCAGTAAAACCGAAGTCCAGCCGCACTTCTTCCCAGAGACTCTTAAAGACGAAAAGCCAACACTTGGCAAAGCCAAGCCAGAACAAGATACTTTAGAAAGCGTACAGATTACGCAGTTTCACACGGCAGAAAAAGAGACTGAGGAACTCTTGCACATACAACCAGAAACGAAGCAAGCAACCGTAGATCTTGAAGAAGCAATAAGCGAACTCAAGATTGAACAAGTTGTTCACCATGAGAAAGAAGAAGAATACATTCCCAAAGCTGAACCAACTAAAATAATAGCAACACCAGGGTATGAGCATCAAGAAGTCGTTCTAAAAAGCGAGGTGGAAATGGTCACCCACGCCCACGAAATCCCAGAAGTTGAATACCAAACTGGTAAAGCGAAGAAATACGCCACCCCACAACAAGAACTTATAGTAACAGAAGCCAACGTCACCGACGTCGAAAAAGACCTCCCGAAAGATATTTTCCCTGATAGAAAGCAAGCGGATGTCGACCTTATCCCTGGCCATGAAGTCTCAGTGACTGAAGTTGTCACTGACCACAAGGAAGGCACCTTAACGGAAGAGTTTAAACCAGAAGGAAAGCAAGCGGAAACAACCATTTATACTCAAGAAATCGCCGTAAAACAAGAAGTCCTCACAGATGATTTACCAGGGGAGTATACTCGCGTATCCCCAGAGAAAGACGTGGCGCAGCAACAGCAAGAAGTGTCCCATCACATCGTACAACACGAGACCCAAGTTGGTGAACTTGAGGGCCAACACGACAAGTTTGTTGTCCCCGATGAAAAGACCACAAATGTTATCTTTGAGGAGGCTGAAGGGATCAGCGTCATTCACACTCAAGCTGATGATAAAGAAAAAGCCCTAGAAGTACCAGCCCCTGAAGGTGCTAAAGGTACTCCAGAAATTACCTCACATTCCGTTGCTCAAAAGACTGAAGTTCTTTCTGAAGACACAACGAAGAAACTTGAAGAAACCCCGAAAGATTCTGCTACAGCTGAAGAAACGCAAATCCTTGCGGAATCTGTACAACAAACCCAATCCTTAGCCTCCGAGAAAGAAGGCGAGTTCACAGAGGCAGCGCCTGATTTTAAAACAGCCGCTAGCGATATCCTCGTAGGGGAAGGTGTGCAGGTTACAACAGTGACCATGGCGGATAAAGAAAAAGTTTTGGAAGAACAAAAAGTAGAGGAAATGCAGCAAGCTACATCAGAATTCATCACTGCACCCACACCAATTGTACAAGAGACACAAGCAATCGACACTATTGGTGATTACGAGCGATTATCACCTACAAAAGTTCTTGCCAGCCCAGGCTTCACCGAGTTGCTGGGTGTACAGCAATCAGAGGCACAGATCGTAGACTCTGAGAATATTTTGAAAGAAGATGTAAAACCAGAAACCAAAACAGCAAGCGTTGAAATTGAAGAAATGACAACACCAGTTGTAACTAAGGTCCAAGCAGAAGATCGCGAAGAGACGCTCAAAGACTTCGAGAAGGGTGAATCAAAGCAGGCCTTAACAACAATTGACGAGCAAGAGGTCGCGCAGACCATCATGGTGGTTTCTGCAGGAAGCGTCAAGGAACGTGTGGAAGAAAAAGTTGAAGAAATGCAAGCTCTTGTCACGCAAACCACACTTGAAGGAATTGTGCAATCAGAAACGCTTCCAAAAGAAAAGGAGGCACCATTCGAAGAAACACCTGTAGACCAAAAAGCAGCAAGTGTTGAGTTTGTTCAAGGCTCAAGCGTAACAGTTACCGAAGTTACAAGCAGTGAACGTGAAACAACCTACAAACCAGGTGATAAACCCGAAGAAAAAACCGCAGCACAAGAAATCGATACGCTTTTAACCAGCGAAAAAACTGAAGTGACCTCACACGAAGGCACCAAAGAACTAGAGACCAAAGCTCCAGAAACCACCACAGCAACATCTGATATTTCCACACTCATAACCTCAATTAAATCAGAGACGCAAGTCATTGAAACCGAAGAAGAACTCACAAAAGACCAGAAACCGGATAGCAAAACTGCTTCTGTGCAAATGGACGTTGACGAAAGCGTTGTCGTACAAGCCGTTGAGCTCGTTGAGAGAGAGGAGGGTCTAAAAGTTGAAGAAATCCCTGAAGAAAAGCAAGCACTTGCAGATTTGACACACCTTGCGCAAGTTGCCAGCACGCTAGAGGTAACCAGCGCACAAGCTCCTTCCGACATTTCCGAAGATCTAAGGACAACAGGCCAAGCGACTGAAGAAACCACCCCACATGAGCACATCACCCAAACTGTTGCAGTTTCTGCCGACTCTGAACAAGTACTACCTGAAGAAAAAGCGCCTGACATGAAGTCGGCGATGGTTGACATTGAAACTCTCCCTGGGGCAATCACTTCGAAAGTAACCACCGTTGAAAGTGAAGATTTGTACCATCCCGAAATTAAACCTGAAGAAAAAACTGCTGTAGCCGCTCTTGATATCGAGCAGCAGGTCGCCTTAAAGACCAGCGCGGAAACCAGCGAAAGCATGGCTCCATTAATCACGGACCAACCAGCTCTGCAGCAACCTACAGAAATACAAGAACTCTTAACCTCCGTGATTGTTTCCGAGAGCAAACTCGAGGAACAAGAGCAAGATTTCGCCGACAAATTTGAACCAAAATTATCAACAGTTGACGTAAATGTCGAACAAGGCAAATCGGTGCAGATCACCACTGAAGTGCTGGTGAAAGACAAAGAAGGTACAATCGCCGATATGGAGAAACCCGAAGACAAAAAGGCTGAACTCAATATAGAAACCCTAGAAATTGCCGAAAAGACCGAGGTGGAAGCAGCTGGAACAATCAAAGACGTCGCTGAAATGGTCGCAGATAGCACAACAGCGCAAATTAAGTTCACGCCACATGAAGGTGTCAGCCAAATTGAACACCAGGTGCGCGAAAGCGAAGATATTTACACCACCGAACAGAAACTTGTAACAAAATCAGCTGATGTGACGGTACAAGAAACGCAAGGTGTTACGATTTCCGAAGCAATGCTTGTTGAGAAGGAGCAAAGCTTGAGTGTGCTGGAACAACCAGCTGGTGGTCAAGCTAAGCCAGACATTGAAGGCCAAACCATCGCCGAGGTCACAGAAGTCCAGCCCAGCGGAACACTGGGCGACTTCCAAGAAGAAAAACCTTCAGGCGTCATCGCGACTAAAACACATGAAGAAATTCATACGGTAACCAAAGAAGAAACTATACTTGCTGATACCAGTGAAAGCTTCGAAGATAAACCAACACCAAGCGGCAAACAAGCCAGCGTAAATGTTTCGGAGTTGACAAGCGTTGCCATAACAGAAACCGAAACTTCTGGAAAAGAAGAAAAGCTTGATGAATTCAAGGCTCCAACTCAACAAGCCACCAAAGACATAGACATCCTCGAACCGCTACAACACTCTTACGTGGATGTCGTCGCCAACATCAAAGACACTGAAGTTGGTGATAAACCAACGTACCGTCAAGCTGAAGTAACGCACACAATTTCAGAAGGAGTTACTGCCACAGAAAACCTTTCACATGAACGCGAGGGTGACTTTGAAGAAACCCTAAAGTTAGACTTGAAGACAGCTGGTAAAAAGCTTGAAGAAGTACAACACATAAGTGTGCAGGAAGCCGTCGTACAAGAAAAGGAGGAAGGGTTGAAAGAAGAAAAAGCCGTCGAGGAACGTCAAGCTGAGACAACCATCTTGGGTAGGGATGCACCTATCGTCAGCGAAGTTGAAGTGCAATCAACTTACGACGAGCTAAAGAGAAAGTCGCCTGAAAAGGAAGTTGGTAGCCAGGTAACGGATAACCTAGAAAGCGTTTTGGTGACAGAAAGTATTGTTCAAGAAACTGAAAAACCATTTGAAGACAAACCAGTTGACGACAAAAAGGCCGAAGTTACATTTTCGCCACAGTCTCATGTAACAGTGACAGAAACTTTAACAGAGGGTAAGGAAGAAAAGTTTGAAGATAAGCCAATTATTGGCACGCAAACAGCAGAAGAAACCGTTACTTCGCAAGAAGTAGGCCTTGTTAGCGAAAATATAGCAGTGGATCACTTTGAAACACTTGAAACAGAAGCTCCAGAAACGAAATCAGCTGAAATAACCCAAAGCACGTTGGAAAGTGTAATTGCCCAAGAGGAGATGCCACACGAACGCGAAAGCGAATTCGAAGGCAAGATGAAGCTCGATGAAAAGACTGCAGTGACAAAACTAGAAGAGGTGCAGCACGTCCACGTTGCCGAAACCGTTTTGGAAGAAAAAGAGAAATCTCTAGTAGCTCCTCAAGAGGTCGACACCAAACAAGCTGATGTTACAATAACTGGTAGGGAAGCCGCAATAACCCAAGAAGTGTCTTCTGAAAGCGCTCCCGACCAACTCATGCGAGTATCGCCAGTAAAAGAAAATGTACAACCCGTGCAGGAGAGCCTTGAAGGTGTGACAATAACAGAACACATGTCTCATGACACAGAAACTCCATTTAGCGACAAGCCTGTCCTGGACAAGAAGGCCGACGTTGGTGTCGTTCCACAAAAGCACTTTACCACCACAGAAACAACGACGACCGGCAAGGAAGGCTTATTTGAAGAAGCCCCAATTTTAACGAAATTTACAGCGGAGCAAACCGTTTCTTCGCAAGATACCGTGCAGGTGACGCAAACTGTAACTGAAGACACATTCACAGGCTTGGAAGTTGAAAAACCAACGACGAAACAGGCTGAGGTTTTGCAAGATACCTTACAGAGCGTGGTTGCTTCTGAAGAAGTCACTGGAGAGCGCGAAAACATCTTCGATGGCAAGATGAAGCTCGACACGAAAACAGCAACCACTCAGCTTGAGGAAACGCAGCATTTGCACATCAGCGAGGCTGTAATACAAGAAAAGGAAGATCAGCTTGTCCCCGACAAAGAAGTCGACCAAAAGCAGGCGGAAACGTCAATTTTGGGAAGGGAGGCACCTATGCTAACTGAAGTTGACGTTCAGGCACCTCTGGGCGAGCTTGAACGAAAATCACCAGTAAAAGAAGTTGGAAAGAGCGTGCAAGACCACGTTGAAGGCGTGGTCATCGCCGAAAGCAATGTGCAGGAATCAGAAAAACCATTCACTGAAGCTCCGGTAAGCGACAAAAAAGCTGACATAACTGTGGCGTCTCAAACACATGTAACAATTTCCGAAACCACCGTTATTGGTAGTGAAGCAACATTTGACGAGAAACCAATATTCGGTTTGTCCAAAGCAGAGAAAGGTTTACAAACTCTTGAAGCTACGTACACAACAGAAACTATGTCGCATGGTGGCTTGGATAAGTATACCCCGGAAGCACCAAAAACTGTTATGGCTGAATCAAAACACCTTCCTGTTGAAGGCACTGTCGTACAAGAGCAAACTCCAGCTGAGAAAGAAGGCATCTACGAAAAGCCAATCATGCCCGACCAGCAAAAGAGCTTAATGGTGCAGGAAAGCTTGGAAGGGGTGACTACCACAGAAACCATCATCCAGGAGAAGGAAGCGCCGTACACCGCCAAAGAAGTAGATGATAAGAAAGCGGACGTAACCATTTCAGAACAGAAGCACATACAAATAACTGAAACAACAGTTTCTGGTAAGGAAGAATCGTTTGAAGAAAAACCAACTCTGGCTACGTCTAAAGCTGGCACAACCATTGGTACGCAAGAAGCTGCGTCTGTCACAGAAACTGTCGCGGATGTAGGCTTTACAGAGCTAACAACGGAAAAGCCACTGTCCGCTCAAGCGGACACAACGCAATCTACTGTGGAAACTGTAATAGTAAGCGAAGAGGTCCCTTCAGAAAAAGAGGGCGTTTACGATAAAGACACAAAACCAAACTGGCAGCAAGTGAGTGTTAACCTTGAGGAATTAAGGAAAACAACCACTACAGTTGAGGTGACAACTGATGAGAAGGAAGCACCGTTTGCAGAAAAACCTGTCGATGACAAAAAGGCTGAAATGACAATCGCCCCGCAAGAGCCTATTTCAATTTCAGAAACCATGGCCATTGGGAAGGAAGAGACGTTTGAAGAGAAACCAATTTTAGCAACATCAAAGGCCGAAAAGACGATTAGTACGCAAGAGGCGTGGTCAGTAACAGAAACAAGGACAGAAGTTGACGTTGGATCCTTCGAGACAGAAACGCCAAAGTCGGCGCAAGCTGACACAACACAAACCACTGTTGAGAGTGTGGTCGTCACTGAAGATGTAGCTACGGAAAAGGAAGGCGTCTACGATAAAGATCACAAACCTGCGTGGCAACAAGCTGGAGTTAATGTAGAAAAGCTTAGAAAAACCACAACAGTATCGGAAGTGACCACCGATGAAAAAGAAGAACACTTCACAGATAAACCCACGGATGACAAAAAGGCTGACGTTACCATATCCCCTCAAGAATCAATCTCAGTCAGTGAAACCACTGTTATTGGCAAAGAAGATACTTTTGACGAAAAGCCTATAATAGCAACGTCTAAGGCTGAGAAGACAATCGGCACGCAAGAGGCAGCGTCGGTGACGGAAACGCGTACAGAAATGGACGCAAAAGACTTCACCACCGACAAACCAACAACCGCACAAGCTGAAAAGACCCAAAGCACGCAGGAAACTGTAATCGTCACCGAAGACATTCCCACAGAAAAGGAAGGCATCTACGACAAAGATCACAAACCATCTTGGCAACAAGCTGATGTTAATCTAGAGAAGTTGCGTAAAACAACCACAGTTGTTGAGGTTACCACCGAAGAAAAAGAAGAACACTTCACCGAAAAGGTTGTGGATGATAAAAAGGCCGAAGTAACTATTTCGCCCCAAGAACCAATATCGGTTACGGAGACCACTGACCTAGGAAAAGAAGATACGTTTGATGAGAAGCCGGTGCTGGCGACCTCTAAGGCAGAAAAAACAGTTGGCACACAGGAGGCAAAGTCAATTACAGAAACGTTGACGGAAGACCACCTGGGTGGTTTCGACAGCGAGAAACCAAAGTCGGCGCAAGCCGACACCACGCAGACCACTGTGGAAAGCGTCATGGTTTCTGAGCAGCTATTAACGGAAAAGGAAGGCGTCTACGATAAAGACCACAAGCCAACATGGCAACAGGCTAGCGTTGACTTGGAAAAATTGAAGAAAACCACCACAACAACCGAGGTGACTACGCAAGAGAAGGAAGAGCACTTCACGGAACGGGGCGTGGAAGATAAGACAGCCGAAATGATAATTACGCCGCAAGAACCAGTTTCCGTTACAGAAACTACAGTTATAGGAAAAGAAGATACTTTTGATGAGAAACCAATTCTAGCTACATCTAAGGCAGAAGAGACCATTGGTACGCAAGAAGCAGCCTCCATAATTGAAACACGTACTGAGCAAGATGTCAAAAGCTTCACGACTGACAAACCTTTGACAGCGCAAGCTGATACGTCACAGTCGACAATGGAAACACTAATCGTTTCCGAGGAAGTACCTTCGGAAAAAGAAGGAGTGTATGACAAAGACCACAAACCCAGCTGGCAACAAGCGGATATCAACGTTGAAAAACTACGTAAAACAACAACAGTAGCTGAAGTTACCACCGAAGAAAAAGAAGAGCACTTCACAGAAAAGACAGCTGAAGATAAAAAGGCCGAAGTGACGATCTCGCCACAAGAACCAATTTCCGTGACGGAAACCACGGTTATTGGCAAGGAAGATACTTTCGACGAAAAGCCTATTTTAGCAACGTCAAAAGCAGAAAAGACCATAGCAACGCAAGAAGCCACACGCGTGACAGAAACGCGTACTGAAGATGAGCTCAGCAAATTCACCTCAGAAAAGCCAACGACTGCTCAGGCTGACGCGTCGCAAACCGCCATGGAACCTGTCATTGTTTCCGAAGAGCTACCAACAGAAAAGGAGGGGGTTTACGACAAAACCCATAAACCAAATTGGCAACAAGCTGACGTCAACCTGGAAGAAACCAAACCCATTACAACCGCTGAGGTGCTCGCTGAAGAAAAAGAAACGCCTTTCACTGGTAAAGGCCTTGATGACAAAAAGGCTGACGTGACAATTTCTGCGCAAAAACACATATCAATTACTGAAACAACGGTTATTGGCAAAGAAGAAACATTCGATGAGAAACCAACGTGGACAACATCTAAAGCTGAGAAAACCATAGGAACGCAAGAAGCGAAGTCTATTATTGAGACGCTGACAGAATTCAACCTTGAAGGATTTGCCACGGAGAAGCCACAGCCTGCGCAGGCTGATACCACGCAAACCATGATCGAGTCGCTTGTGGTTACAGAACAAATGCCCACGGAAAAAGAAGGCGTCTATGACAAAGACACCAAACCTAACTGGCAGCAAGCTAATGTTAACCTCGAAAAGTTGCGCAAAACCACGACAACTGAAGAAGTAACCGTTGAAGAAAAAGAAGAAACGTTCCTCGAAAAAGCGCCGAAGAAAGATTTGGCCACCTTGGAAGTCATGGAGAACGTACCGGTCGAGCAGCGCGAAATCCAAACGTTGGGCACCATCACCACAATACAAGAGCAACAAAAACTAAGCTCGGCGAATGCTGATGTTAACCTTGAAAAGTTGCGGAAGACTACGACAACTGAAGAAGTAACCATTGAAGAAAAAGAAGAAATGTTCCTCGAAAAAGCGCCGAAGAAAGATTTGGCCACCTTTGAAGTCATGGAGAACGTGCCGGTCGAGCAGCGCGAAATCCAAACGTTAGGCACGATCACCACAATACAAGAGCAGCAAAAACTAAGCTCAGTGAAAGCCCTCAAGAAGCAAGATACCCTTGAAGGTATCGTGCAAACCGAAACAACTTTCGAAGAAAGAGAGACGCAATACACCGCGAAACTAGAACAGCCGCAGAAAGCTGGCTATGACATAACTTTGCAAGAGGGTCTTAAAGTAACCGAAGTTACCGCCGAAGAAACTGAGGGCGAGAAAGTCATAACCGCAATGGCAAGTGACAAGACGGCAGTGCCTGAGATCGAAGGCAAACCGATTGCTTTGAGCGAGCAACCCATGAGCTTGATTGCCCCTGAGGAGTACCAGCCTGGCGAGGTTAAGACCACTACCGCCACGCAAGAGTTCGTCTTCCAACAGGGACTCGTGGTTACCGAACAATTGTCAACGGGTGATTTGGAGTCTGACATGCCCAAACTGGAAAAAACTACAACAAAGGCAACATGCATAACAGTCAAGGACAAAACAAGCGGTCTGCAAATAAGCGAAGTACAAGCCCACGAGAAAGAGGGTAAGTACACCATTTTAACACCTTCAAAGCCTTTCATTTTGGTGTATGCGACCACTATAAGAAACTTTCGTGCAGTTAAAAAATCTGAAGAAGAAGAGTTATATCTTTGTGAAATATTATTATTTAAAAAATCCTTAAAAATAAGTCTGGCGTGGGATAGGTTTGCGAGGGTAAGATGGCAACATCGTAGTCAATGCCACTGATTCCATCATTTCTTGTTGTGGTCTGACCGCCCAACTACTTACCACCACAAGAAACGATAAAATCGATGACACTGGTTACGTTGAATGGAATAAATTTGTTTTGCAATTCGAGAGCTTCCATTGCCGTCCAAACGATCTAATCGTAATACATACATAAAAATCAATATTTAAATTAGATATCAAAAACCCCTTTGACCGGTCTTCCTTTGAAAAAAATGTATTCAGGAAAAAAAAATAACAAGTTCTTCACAAAAAGATTCTTAAACGCAATTTACTACGAATCATTGTTCGTTGGATTGAACACTTTCAAACAGTTTATCAACATTTTGTTTCTATTCCCCGTTTAGACTTGAGGAGCATCCGCCTGCTGTATAATTATATAAAACATAGACGGGCGTATACCTGCTTCTCCTTGAAAGATAGTTTACGCCATACAATTCAAAAACGTACTGCCAACCTGGTTTTATTTTTAAACCTTGAACGACCGTGCTTATTCGATTTTTTTATGTTCACGATTGCAGAGTTTAAAAAATGTTCAATGTCAGAATTTTGTTCTAATTCGAGTAAACCTTCGACAAAAACTGAAACTGTTGAAAGGCAATATCTTATCAGAGTATACTATTACATGATATAATAAGAACATTCTGTAATTGAAAGATACAAGATATACTGAGTTAATTTCGTAGACCGTTCCTTAATAGTTTTTGTATTTTCCGTCAATCAGCATTTTTCAAATTTGGTACTCAAATATTTATGCTCCGAAGAAAATCATTTACAAAATGTCAGATTCTGGTTCTGAATGAAATGGCTGCTTTTTGCTGAAGATGGAAAAAACAAAGTTTTCACAATGATGATGTCATTGTCGTATTTTAGCGAAAAAAGAATTTTATAGCACAAATAGTTTTTGCGTTATCAATTGTATTGTACTACCATGTCAGTCCTACAACATGAAAACACAACCGCCTCCATCTCTGAAGCCCAAACCCAACTGTTCACCAATATACTTACATCCAGATATACTCCCTTTCCTTCTTCAGAATCCAATTGGTTCCCTAATATGAAAAAACATTGTGACTGTCTTATCTTCATTTAAAATTAGCTTATTTCGTTTGCACCATAACATGAAGTTTGACTTTATATTTTCGATTTTTCTGTTCAACCCATCAAACGACCCATGACACACTGCCACACTAGTATCATCGGCATATA
>JAUIMV010000078.1:0-10723 GCA_033557775.1 Berosus sp. SLE1611
AACATTGATGGAATTCAATATAGAAACATGTTTGCAGAAACATATTTTAATATTAAAATTTAGATAAACATTAACATTATTAGCATAATATTTATTTTCCTTTTTCTAACGATTAAATTAATGGAAACTTTTCTTCACGTAAAAATTTGTTGCCACGTACTCTCTGTCTTTCCATTATTGTTTAAATCACGGATTATTCCTGGTTTAAATACTTACTAATTTAATTGACAGAAACCTAACCTCAAAATTTTAAATTTTTACACAATCCATTAAACAAAACATGTATTTTTATGTTATTAGAAAATTATTATATGTTGATCAAACAAATTTATTAACTTTAAGAAATTAACGGTATTATAATCTTATACAGGGTGTCAGGTTAGACCGTATTTGTTCTATATCTGCCTTTGGTATTGGTGCTACAAGGAAAATCTTTAACATTACTTATGTTATTCAAATTTTTCTTGCAAACCGAAATCAGTGTCGTATATACAGGGTGTTCCAAAAGTACCGCACGCTTAACTTACTGTTATTTTAAATAGAACACCTGTATATTAATGCATATTTTGATTTTGCGTCTTATTTTAAGGTGACTTTGTTTAGCAATTCTTTACTCTACAAACTACAGTTTTTGAGATATTTAAGTTTTTCTATGAAATATGGCAATTTCAACACCTGCGAAGAAATTTATTTATTCAAAAACTAAACAGGAATCTCTCTGAACTTTTAGAGTTCAGTAGAGTGAATATCGGGGATGTTGACTATAACCATACTTCTTGGCTAAATTATATAGAGTGACCTAAAAAATGTTTTAAGATACCCACTTCTTCACTTAACCATAACTTGATTGTTGAAATAGGACACCCTGCATATTTTTACATTTTTAGATCAGTAAGAATAACTTTCAATCAATATTTTAAGAAAGAAGTAAACTCAACTAAAAATAATGAACTAATGCAAAAAGTCTGTGCAAAAAATATATTTCTGCTGATCCACTGCTTTCAAAACTGTAAAAATATACAGGGTGTCCTATTTAAAAAAATCAACCTTTGATAAAGAGAAGAAGTGGGTAGTTTAAAAAGCTTTTAGATCACCCTGTATAATTATAGCCAACAACCCTGATATTTAGTCTATAGAATTCTAAAATTTCAGAAAAATTCCTTTTTAGGTTTTGAATAGATAAAAGATAATTTTTACACATGTGTTGAAATTGCTAGATTTTATAAAACTGTATGCATTAATATATAGGGTATTCTATTTAAAATAACTAAGTATGTTAAGAGTGTGGTATTTTTGGGACAACCTGTACATACGACACTATTTTTATTTTGCAGGAAAAATGAAATGTTAAAGATTTTCTTTGTAGCACCAATACAGAACAATACGCACCAAATTAACACCCTGTATAAGCCAATTTTGTTATATTATTGATATTGGAATTTCGTAAAAATGGTTGAAAGGTTTTAATAAAACCAAAATTGTAGCCAAAATAATATAAATAGCATTGTGTAAGTATAAATTAATTTTATTATTTAAAAAAATATCACTTAACAGTGCCATGTAATTTTTAGCGTCTTGAATCATCAAAATTCCCACTGTGTGGCACGCATTAAATCTTAGTCACCGTAATGTATACACGTTTTTTTGGTTTTGTTAAATCACTATTCTGACCATATTTTGAATTTGGGGCTGTGGCTACCAGACTTTCATTTTTTTGAAATATTGCTCAACAACGAAAACACGTTGTTCTATCGTGTAACGCACCATCTTTACTAACCCTAATCTATTTGCTACCAGAATCGTTTTTTAACAGGGCTGCCAACGCTTTACTGCACGACACTGTTCATTACGTATAGCTATAACATGTGCTGATCAAAGTTATATTACTGTTGGTCGTAGATTCTTGTTTTCTGTAAATATACAGGCCGTTCCATTTACAGAGCAAATCGTTGATGGCATTGTTTTATTGGGCACCGCGTATAATTAAAAATAATTGTTAAGGATATCTTAGTTTAGTTGTTAAACTTTTTCTTGAAACATTTTTTTTCTTATTTCTTAAAATAAATCCTACAATCTCCGTTTATATATATATATTTCTCCCTGTGTATATATATATATGTATATATAAATGGAGGTTCTTGGGATTTGGTGCTTCTGGTTAATTAAATTGGTATATGTGTTTTTACTATTTGAAGCCGATCATCTGGTTTTTCAAAAACTTCTTTATTAATCAAAAGTTAAACATGCACTATGAATTTATGTTGTTTATGTATAGTTTTATTTTCTTTAGACGAGCGATAAGTCACCATTTTCTGTGAGTTGACCGCACTGAACCTAAAAATTTTTACTTTTACTATATATATATATATATATATATATATATATATATATATATATATGAGGGTTCTTGGGATTTGGTGATTCTAATTAATAAAATGGTGTTCTTGTTTTTACGTTTCGGAACTGTTCGGCTCCTTTTTCAAAAAACTTTTTTATTGTTTAATCATGCCTACAACAAGTTTATGATTTTTAGTTTTTTTTATATTAAATTTAGATAGAAATCTGTTGTACTTACAGTTTATGTCTAGGTAAATGATATTTCACTATGCTCAGAGGGATAACCAATAATAATGGTTCTTACCGTATATACGTTGTAGACCCTGCCTACACTAGCGCCACACAGTAAATTAGCCGGAACTAAAGAACCATGGATTCTGTCTCTGTGGATTATATTTGGCAAATTTTATAGCATCGATGGGCGTATTTTATATTTTCATTTTACAAAATTTAAATTGCATAATTTTAAAAGTGCATTTTATTTATATCAAAAAGTACACTGCCGTCTAAACTTTAGAAATTTTACATGTCATGTGTACTTTTTGATATAAATAAAATGTATTAGTAATAGGACGGATAACGTTGAAAGGAAAATAGAAACAAATGTATCAGCAATAAAGGAATTTTATTATTTTTTCTCTCTAATTAAAAAAAGCAATAGATAAAATAAATTAAAGGTAGATAATATCTACAATAATACAAAGTACATGTACAACCTTCTAAAATTTAAACTAAATCTAGTACAATAAATATTGACCGTTGATAAAGTTTATTCACTTTCAAATTAAATACGAGGGATGTTTATCAACCTCCGATGTGTATAACAAATAGACAGGTTGAGATAAAAAAATTATTTTGCTACTAAAAGTTCGCTAGTCTTACTCACTACATAATTGTTAAATCGATTAAAACATTTGTAAATCGTGACACCCGTTCTACGATGACCTCTTGCAAGTTTCCTGCTAGCAATGTCAGTTACATCTTGACAGTATATTAAAGGTTTTTGTCGATAGGGAAGGCTTGACCGCCTTACCATGACTGCAATTATCAAAAAAGGTCGAAATCACTTAATACTAAGCCTGTGGTAAGGTCCTTTGCCTCTGACCATCTGATCACCCTTTGTCATATTAGGATTTTTTGTGGGTCTATTTCCACCGTGTGTTAAAATTATAGTTGATTAGTTGTTGTTTTCAACTATCAGCAATATGAATTGCTTTTCCTCGACGTTTCGTACTGGCAGGCTCAGATCTAAAGCTGCAGCCCAAGACCACCTGAATATAAAGGGTTCTCAACCCCCATAGAAGATTATTGAGAAGTTATAATATAAAAAATAGTTAGGGCTCCCAAATAGTACTAACCCAGGGCCACTCAAATTGACGGTCTAGCCCTGCGTAATGATTATAATTCTATGTCCATATCTCAACTACGACTGTGTAAATATGAAACTAGCAATTATGAAGAAAAAACGAGTGGAACTTTAACCCAACTTTTGTTTGTAAAATCACCTTTATTTGTCAATCTGCCTATTTTTTACAACATCGGAGTTTCAAAAAAATAAAAAATAAATAAAAATTCGCATTTATAGTAAATACTCCAAATTAATTAGTGCCTGCATACCCATCCTAATAAACAAAGACAAGAGTATATCACAGAAGTTTAATAAGAATATTGAAGAGCTTGCACAACCGTATATTTATACTTTATCATTTCATTTTTGATGGTAGCAGTATTCTTGGAAAGCGGAAACACATGTTAAGCAGCTTCGAAATCCTCACGTTTGGTAAGGGACTGTTCAAGTATTATGTAAACAGAATTTTGATGATTTTGGACCCCCCTCCCGCCATGTAAGCAAAAATAAGGATTTTGTTATGAGATAATGTAATGCAAATAAGAAATCATAGACCCCCCCTCCCCCCTAGCTACTTACGTAATACTTGAATGACCCTAATGTGTAGATGCTCTTATGAGATCTTGTTAGCTAAGATTAGGTTTAACATTCAGGAAAAGAAAAAAATAAAAAACAAAAAGTTTATTTAGTAAAAAAAAAATTACAAAAACAAATTAAAAAAATAAAAGAGTAAATTAATTTAAAAAAGAATACAATAAAAAGAAACAAAATAAAAAAAATAAATAGTAAAAAAAACTTAAAAATAATATTACAAAAAATTTAAATAAAGAAAACAACAGATCTAAAATAAGGGAAGAAAAAAGAGGAAAAATAAAAAAATTACGTTTTTGTCTTCTTTTTCTTTAAAGTTTTTAAAAATGCAACCGTAGCTGCTCGAAACACTTCGTTTTGTTTTATCAATTCAGGCCTGGATTCTTGGCCAAGTAATATTTTATTAGTTTTTCTTACAAATTGATATGTAAAAATCTTTACAGCTACATTTACAAAATAATCACTAAATCTATGTTTCTGGCAAAGGAATGTATTCATATTTATTCTTTTTCTGCACAAATATATTAAAATATCTTTACAATTTTCATTACAGCAAAAAGTGGGCAAATGTGAAAAGCAGACATACATAACAATTCTCATTTTTTTACTAAAGTTGCAATCATAAACGCATTCATTATTACTAAGCATGTCTTTTAGGTCATTGGAACAACATTCACATGATGCAACCTTTTTATTTTTTTTAATTTTTTTAAATATATATTCAATAATTTGCATTCGCGCAGTTCTGGATATATTTATTTTGCCACCCTCTCGTACATCTTGAATATTATTTTCTAATTCAGCATTAGTTACCTTTTGTAAAGTTGTAGTGGTGAACTGTGATTGGGGCATTTCTGAAAAATCTGGTTCGCAGTTTGAATTAACTTTTGATTTATTTCTGAAAAGGTTTGTAAGGAGAAGGGATTTGTATGTTTTTGAAAATCCAGCTGCGGTGGGGGTATGAGCTCCATGAGCTCTAACTTGAGAGAAGAAATTTTCTAAACAATCTTGTGTCAACTTCCTTGTGCTCATGGGGAAACCTTTGGGTTTATAAAAAGTTCTATATAAATTTAGAAAACCTTTTAATGTGAAAATCCAATTTGAAATCGATGGTATAGTGCTTAAAAAGGTTTTGGGATTTGGTGGTCTATTAAAGTTAGGAAATGTTTTTTCATCTTTGCTTGGAGGTTGAAAACTGAAAGAACTGAGAATTTTGGCTTCTTCCCACAAGGAAATAATATCTTTTTCGTTTGTTAATGTTATAGGATTAAGGAAAGGTTTATGTTCAAGTTTATTGACTGCAGAATTACAAGAATCAAATAAATTGTCTACAAATTGAGCAAGTAAAGCAAAACCTCTTGATGTTTGGGAGGTTGGATTATTCCCTATTGCTGTATACACAGCATAGCTAAAAACTTGTGTTGTGTACTTTACTTTCATTTTTTGTTTGCCAACAGGGTTAATGTGGACATTACTAATTTTGGGTATATAGGAGGCAAAAAAACTTTTTTCAGCATTGTAGTACTCAACAAAATCTACCCAATTTGCTAAATATTTTTCGTTGTCGATTTTAAAGTTAAGGTTAGACTTTATTAGTTTATTTCTGATACCCTTAATTAAATGGGGTACATCAAACAAATGTGTAATTATTTGACCCTCAATAGTATAGGTATATGCCCCCGATTTAATGTTTTCCGAAAAATCTTTCATAGCCCTGACGTTTGTAACTGCTTGATCGGATATATACGCAATTACTTTTAACCCACATTTTCCAAGTTGCTGTACTATCTCCGTCAAATATTTTTTTAAATTTCCAACGGTTACAGATCTGT
Organism: Berosus sp. SLE1611; assembly: GCA_033557775.1. Lineage (NCBI taxonomy): Eukaryota > Metazoa > Arthropoda > Insecta > Coleoptera > Hydrophilidae > Berosus > Berosus sp. SLE1611. The sequence goes on from JAUIMV010000078.1 coordinate 6,109, forward strand.
CGGTAAAATAATATGCAACAGGAATCTTCCAGGAACCAACTATTGAACGAATCATAAAAACTAACGCATGGTTAGCAAACTTATTCAAACTTGTAAATCCTGTAATATTTGTACCATTAAATTCCAGCCCCGCCCTAATTGACATTTCGTCAAAAATTAAAGCTACATATTTTTCTTTCTCTGATGCCTTATCTACAAATACTTTAAGCGTTTCAAAAACATTAGAATTAATGCCTGTTTTACATATAAAATTGTTCAAAAGTTTGTTGATAGAGTAAACTGAGGGGACGTGGAAAAATAATCTGAGGTTTCTGTATGATTTCCTACCAACAGATTTGTAGAGAGCCAAAGACAACCTGTCAAATTCCTCATTCCTTGGAATTCTTTTTGACTTAGCAAATTTCAGTTGATAAATCAAGAAACTGCATAAATCACTGCTGAGATCTTTACCAATGAGTTGCAATAATTCACTTGGATTTTTGGCAGACACTTTCAAATCTTTTAGTTTCTTTCTTAAGTAGCTTCTATTTCTTTTAAGTTGTTTCACTCGTTTCCTTAAAATTTGATATCGTGGGGAATTACTTCTAAGAACCCCTAAAACAAAAAAGTAAATAAGCATAAATACATTAAAACAGTTTGAGTATATATTAAACAAATTTCATCAACAGTCTGTTTAACATGCCAGCAAATGAAATAGGCCATTTTGATAAATTATGTTTTTATATACATACATAAAAATACAATTTGATAGATTCACGACAGACAGAAAGCGTGGTTTTGCTGCTAAACATTTAATATAAGCTAGCAAAGCATTTGTTTGTTTTTCTTTATATTTTCAATGGAAATAAAACATCTCCGAATTAATGCTACAAAATCGTATAAACACAAACACAGCAAAAATAGAAAATACTGCATCTTCAATAACTCAATGAAATCAATAAGCACATGTAAAACAGTGAGATATGCTAAAAAATGGTACTGTAGGTACCTTGCAACACTCGTTTGGGCTTATTGCCCTTTCACATGCTGTGTTTATGTCAATAATATAAAATGCATTAAAAGTCGCGTTAGGCTTGGTGTTCCGGAGTGCACCAGGTTGCATCGTCTAGCGTTTGGCTTGGGCGGTGCAAGGTTAAAAGAGCTCACTCCTTGATCTCCGTATGGTGAGATAGGGTTAAAGCTAAGCGGCCACCTATCCGCATCGCACGCATCCGACGAAACTGATTTTATTATTCTTTGTATAGACACTTACCAGAGTTTCTCCACCTGTCCTCATCGGCAATACCGGTGATATGCTCACAGAGGCAACTATTCCGATGCGAGCCGATAACGTCATACGGAATGCCGATCAGTAGACGTACCCCGTGCTCTCACTCTGCATTATTATTATTATAGTTTGGCCTCTAGCATACGTTTTGAATCTTATCTTCAATCTGACGGCACATACGAACACGAAAATCCAAATAAAGTGGCATTGGCAATCCGATCGCTGCCGATAAGTGGACGCACTGTGAAAAATAAATCCGTTTGATGCGATCCGTCCAATGCGTGCGTTGCGGATAGGTGGACGCTTAGCTTAAAAGTACACGCATGCGCATTTATTTTTTATTTATTAAGTGCAGCGATGCGCCTAAGACACTTTGTGAATATAGTTGTTGATCTATCATATAACATCTATTCCATTTCAGATATTAAGGTAATCAGTAGGAGTAATGAAATACATTTGAATAAGAACTGTAATGAGTAAAAATTTACCTTTTATGTCTGTTCCTTTTCCTTTCGGCTTTTCAGAGGGGTGGCTCGTAGACGGGCCAGCTTCTTCTTTAGGTCTTTCAGAGGGGTCAATAGTTTGGCTCGTGGACGGGAAAGCTTCTTCTTTCGGTCTTTCAGAGGGGTCAATGGTTTGGCTCGTGGACGGGCCAGCTTCTTGGTCTTCTAAAACATCAACATTCTGTTCAAAATCTTGGTGTAATGAAGCTCCTAAAACAAAGAATTAAAAACATATAGAAAACCACAATATTATCTTAAAAAAAAACATATTGACTTGTAACTGACTATTTTATTGTAAGCACAGAATCATTTTATTTTTACGTAATCGGTACCACCATAGAGGGAATATTATTCTCTCTACGGATGCCACCAGCTCAAGAAACTATAGAAATGATATAAATAAAACGTAAATTTTCAACAATTACATTGTTGAGAGTATGTTCTATAATATTGTTTACATCTTACCTGAAATTTCAGTTTCTATTTCTCTGGGGTGAATTATTTGTCCAGGGAGGTTTAAAGTTGGATATGCATTCCAAAAAATCAAGCACTTCTTCTGTGTTTCTGGATTTCTGACTTTTGGGTCAAAATGTTGAATGCAAATAAAATGTATTTTTCTATTCAGCTTGTTAAATAATTCCGGTTTGCCGGCATTTATGCACCATATTTTTTGAAGTTCCACATCTTTTGGAAAGGAACACAATCTTACTCTATTTGAACACCCAACGACACAGCAATTTACCATTTTTAAACTTGCGTTCGGCAACGTGGTTCAACATAAACAAAACACCAACTATTGACACCAACTTTGTAGGTTAAGAATTGAGATTATGCCGCGAAATGACGCGTCACTTTTGGCGATGGCAGCGCCACTCATAATTCTAGCCTGTACTAAAATGTAGGTTTAAATTTTTGTATACGCAAGAATTATTATTATTGCTCATTACTTTCGATGTTGTCTCTCTTTTCACTAATGTTTCAGTTGACGATACGTTATCAATGATTAAAGACCTTGTTAAAAATTACGAATTAGGTAAATATATCTCAAAGAGGATGTAGGTATTGTCTGATAACAATGCCAGGCATGTTGATGTGACCACAAGTGTCTTTGGTAAATCTTTTCAGTGTCTAGAAATGTTTAAGTTGAAAGCGGATTATCTTAATGTATTTTGCTATTTCGTTTTTGTGATCGAAAATTTCTGACCTAATCACGCCGTCCCCTTGTTTGGTACGATGTTATACAGTGCGCGGCAAAAAGTCCGCACCATATGGGAAACATTTTTAATTATTGACTTTAGAAAAAATTTTTATTTAGAAATAAGTTTGAGCATCATGTAAACCTTTCTATGAGCAAATCAAAAATATCAAGTCGCCAAATGTTAGGACGTAGCGCACGAAATTTGAATGTAAGCATAAGAGTAAACTACCTCTATTTATCAAAATTCACTAAACTGTTATAAGAAAAAGTTGTTTAGAATCACATTATATTGCAGAATATGAAGTTTTGCAGAGAAATTCCGTAAAAACAATTTTACGAAATTTTTTAAAGTATCCTCCATTTTGACTTTTAATTAGACAACGAGGCGTCACCTTCTTCAGTTTCATTATAAAAATGAATTCTGGAGGGAGTTTTGGAGATAAATTTGTCAGATCTACCCAAACTTTTTCTTTTTACAAAACAGCTTTAAACTAAACGGAGGTGTGCGACACCTAAGTCTTCAAAATAGCAATTATAAAAATGATTTCCATTTAAATTTTTCATCATTCGTTATTATTTCTTATTTCTATTGGCATACGGGGGAGTATGTGTTAAAAAATTAGAATTTAATGAATATTGCAATATTTTTTTCAAAATAGAGGCTACTTAAAAAAAATTCCTTAAAATTTTTTTGACGGAATTTCTCTGCGAAACTTCATATTCTGCAACAATATGTGATTCTAAACATCTTTTTCTTATAACATTTTAGTGAATTTTCATTAATAGTGGTAGTTTACTCTTATGCCTACATTCAAATTTCGCGCGCTACTTCCTAACCTTTGGCGGCTTGATAATTTTTATTTGCTCATATAAAGTTTTATATCATGCACAAACTTTTTTCTAAATAAAAGTTTTCTCTAAAATCAATAATAAAAGTTTTTTTTATATGGCGCGGAATTTTTGCCGCACACTGTATATTCTTTTGTGGGAGATTGTAAGGGCTTTTTGGAACTTTCTTTCGAAGAATAACGTCCAGAAGATGCTCTCCGTAATGATGGGCAAAAGTCGACATTCAACAATTTTATGACGCGGGTTCCAACCGGAAACCCAAACAATAAACATGTATTACTGTTTGTGTACAGACCTTCTACATTTATTATTAATTTGGCACAATTTTATTTCAACGCTTGAGAGTAACTGTAACATAAAAACTGTTTATACATACCTGTTGCAAGTATTGTGGAAAATCCTTGAAAATTGTTGGTTTTGCATCATCTTTTAATCTAGTTCTGTCCAAAGTTCTATTTATAAACTTTTCTTCAAAATGGTCCGAACATAATACCGAGTATTTATTTGGTTCCCAATTTAAAACACGCATTTCACGTATCCATTCCGCTTTAGCATCAGGTTTCTTTGGAAATCTAATAAAAAATCAAATATCGTCATGTAAAATAGTGTAATATACTTGTTGTCTAGCACAGCCAAACCATAGATACGCCACTGGACAGAAACAATGCCATCTAAGCGATGTAACCTTAGAATCTTTTAAAATTTACAATTTTTCTGAATAAAAGCTATTTGCTTTTTGATGAAATATGGTTCTACTTGTTTGTTTGTACATTATGTTTGTTTGTGCTTGGCAGAAAT
>JAUIMV010000079.1:0-10721 GCA_033557775.1 Berosus sp. SLE1611
CTAATTTTTTCCAATACCTTTGACAAAACTGTGATTATACTTCTTGGCCTTCGCTCAGAAAAGCTGCTCGGACAATTTTTCTTTGGCACTGGTACGACCAGAGTATGCTTTCAGGCCATTGTAAAATAATGAGAGGAAATGCAGCAAATATTAGGGGGTCTTAAGTAACCCAAAAGAAGTGGACAAGAGAGTTTTAGCATCTTTAAAGTGATGCCATCGTTGCTGAGGAGTGCCGCAGGACAGCCATAACCCGGCCTAAATCATAATTGTTTGTTTGGTAGCACACTATTATAATAAATATATCGGGCGAGCTGTGAACCGATATTTTTTTCCAAGACCTTTGACAAAACTGCGATTATACTTATTGGCCTTTGCTCAGAAAAGCTACTCGGACAATTTTTCTTTGGCACTGGTATGACCACAGTATGCTTCCAAGCCATTGGTAAATGATGAGAGAAAATGCAGCAACTGTTAAGGTGTCTTAAGTAATCCAAAAGAATGGGACAAGAGAGTTTTAGCATCTTTAAAGTAATCCCATCCATCATCACCTATGAACCTATTGAATTTATAGCTTTGGCAACATCTGCCTCTCTGATCTAATTGAATTCGAAGGCGCCAGCCACATATAGTTTTAGATTGTTTAAGTAAAAATTTTAAAAAGCTGGATCCGCGGGAGTATCAGTCTGAACTGAGAGGAAATAATCATTAATCTGGTTAACATCCGATAAATTGGGAGGTACTTCTATATTTTTCCTTTTGTTATAGACATCACATTTTTTTAGCTGTACCCAAATTTCATGTGGTTTTTTGTCTCGCAGAGAAGTATTAAGGTTATTCTTTTTTTCATGATTGCATATGTTGTGAAGTTTCGTACCGGCTTGTAATCATTTATATCCTGTAAGGTGTTTGAGCTCTTCAACTTCTTAAAAGCATCTCTTTTACGTTTTATTAATAGCTTAACATTATCTGGTATCCATAGTTTGTGTGGTCACGTAAAAGTACGAGTTACAAACAGAGCATGTAGGTTGTTTATTTTTATATTGGTGTGTGAAAGAATTATACATTATTTATCACTAATAAACTTACTTACTTACTATTATTAATAAAAGACAGCATTTTTCCATAAAATAAAAAGTTAATAAAACTCAATTTTAGATTATAGTGTACGATATATGAGGTAGATTATGAAAATTAATTATTAACATTCTCTAGTAAGATAATGCAATGTTGATACAATATTCCTTTTTATATTTTAGTTATCACTTCCTATAATATACTCTTATCTAAGTAAAATCCCTTGTAGTGTAGTTGTGCCGACTGGCGATTTTGTTCATTTTAATTGGTGAAATATTAAGATAGGACATGGTTAAGCTATCATTGCATTCTTCAAGATTAAAAGTATGTAATGGTAAACCTCTTTTAATAATTATTTTGATAGGGTTTGGCAAACCTGTTTACAGCATTCAATAGTGTACTGTGTATACTGTCCTTCCAGTTTTTGTATTAGTTATAGATTTTAAAAGCTTCGCTATTTTACAGTGTTAGCGAGGCTTCACATTGTCGCGACTGTGCTTTGTGTATTGCTTTATTACAGCCAGTATGTGTTTAGTTGAGGATTTAGTATGCTTCCCTGACTCACAGTGTTCGCCTATGGCTCACCTTAGTCACATATGTGTGTCCTTGGTGGATTTCTAGAGATTATTGCAATGTGGAATCTAAATTATGTATTAGTTTCTCAAAATAAAACTTCCTGGGGACTTTTGGCTAGCCTACGCTATGGGAATAGCCTAAAAACCATCCTTCACCTTTCCTTTTTTCCTTAGCGAGTACCTACTGCCAAAACGGCAAGTAAATTGTTAAATGGTTGACAAAGACATGCATGAATCTTATAAATGGAGAATTTCCAGCCAGTGTTAGTTATGAAAGAAGTTTAATAATTAAGTAGAGTAGCACTGGATTAATTTTTTTATTTTATTTTCAGATACTGGCGACGAAATCCCAGGCAGAGGAGGGCGTGAGCCATGGCATACACCAGAACACATTCACTGTAAGCCGATTGTGTCCCGGTTGAGACGAAACTAAGAACGTTTTCCTTTGTATTTGTTGCAGCGCTATCTCTTTCCCAGATATCCCGTTCTGGCGGAGAAGTTATTTGCATATTTCCACAGCCAGGCTCATTCCAAATACCCATACATCCCCACTGGAGCTTTCAAGTCTCAATGCGAGAAATACTTATCGGTAAGTCAAAATAGAAAAAATCATTCATTGTTGTATTCATGTAACATATATTTAGAACACGGCATGGGATATACATGTAAGAGCTGGGTCAGGACTACCTTCACTGCCATAAATGCACAGAGACGAGTTTTCCTTTGCATCGCTGTTTGCCATAGCAACCTCTCATTGGTGTCGGTTGTTCATTTTGTGAGGTTATGGTTTTTGCTTTTCAGAAATGTTAAGAATTTACAATAACGATGACAACAATATTTTTCACTGGTGAATAAAAAAATTCAAGGTATTTTGCACATTGTTTTTCCTTCGGATGCAATTCTTCTCTCTAAACACAGGCCGCCACTGAACTGTCACTGCTGATTTCAAATCGTCAAATGTGAAAGGTTATTCTGAACTAGCTCTAGATGCGTTCTTACCTTTTATAAAGTTTTTTCCAGAATGCTGCTGTAAGGATTTAACAAAAAAGTTTTTTATTTTTTTTATACTAGCATATTTGTCTTTTGATGTTTATTTACAGGTTTCCAACATTGCAGGTTACAAAACACAAATTTAAACACTTGTGCCAAAGATACCCCCATGTTTTTAAACACAAAACACAGATAATTTCGTAAGCATTTACACAAAATTAACATTTGGAAAGTAAGTTTCTACGGATTTCTAACGTAAAAATATTTTAGATTTTAGATGACGACACTGTTCGTGATACGATGGTGAACATGTTCTCAGTAAATGACCCCCACACAGACAACAAGATGATGACACAAGAAACTATGCGAGAGCTACTAATGTGTGCTTATCATGTTTCTATGGATCACTACTCAGAGGGCCCTCAAATGTGCTTGTTGATCAGCAAAACACTTACCGCAGTGATCGAGGGATGCTTCCACACCAAAAAGCAACTGTCCTCGCAGTTTGTTTCACATTGGATTGAAGCCAATTGCCCCCGATTGCTGTTGCCTTTACATCGATACTCTGTCCATTCCCTTGCTACTTCCTATAGAACTTTGGAGACTGAAGGACCGACGCTTGCAGCAGGTACTTGTTCTTAATTGATTTTTTAAAATGTTTTACGGATGGGTAGTGCGTTGACACTGCCATCTAGTATAGTATAAAGGAATTAAGTCTTTAAATTCCACATGCTTCGATGAATTTGGTTCAAATTATCAGTGCTAGATTATAATATGATTCCGGTTGGGATGCATTTCCTCGAATTTCTTAAAACAAATAAATGGCTCTAATAGGCCACTCTAAAGTTTGGACAGATTTTCTTCTCTAACTGCTCGAAAGTTGTAGATAAACGTTTAAAATTTTCAGGGTGTATATTAAAACATTTGCTGGAGGATACGTTTGCTAGAATTTTCATTTTGTTTTCAGAAATTAAAAAAAATGTCATTTCTAAAAATAAAAATTCTGGCAAATGTTTTAATATTCACACACTGAAAATTTGAAATGTTTATCTACAACTTTCGAGCACTTAGAGAAGAAACTCTGACTAAACTTTAGAGCACTTTAGAGTGCCGTATTAGAGCCATTTATGTGTTTTAACAAAATCGAGCACACGTATCCTCTGCGGACATACATAGTTATACAGCACTGAAAATTTGAACATAATTTATAGAAGTTTGTTGAATTTAGAGAAAAAATTCGTACACACTTATTGGGCCGTATAAACGCACTACCGACCCTTAACAAAATCAACTGACTAAATAATAACCGCTGAAACTATATACGGTAAATAAATAATTACATTTTAAGAAGGAACAGTTCCTATTGGTTGAGTAAAACATGTTCTGACATCGTAGCGTCCTTTCCTAATTCGGTACTGTGCTAGGCAAAGTGCCCTATTTGACGCCAAGCTCTAACTTTAACACAGACACTCATAGCTTCAATCATGTTCTGTAAATGGCGTGGCAAAAAATTTTTAACGGCATAGGTGTGAATTAAATTTACCCACTACAAAGAATACTAACTGGCAGTAGGTTTGATGTGTTTTTCGCTTCGCGGTAGCACCTTACGCTGAAATAAAAGCCTAAGGCTGCTGAGCCCGCTATGGCTACCATAACCACCATCCCCCTATGTCATGAAATCAGACATCCATCCAGATTTTCATGACTGTATATCCTATCTCAAGATCTAAAAAAGGACATTTTGCATAACAAAGTGTTTAATGTGCAGTGGTTAGCTAAGCAAAATGCTAAAGAAAGCACAACAAGCAGACCAAGAAACCGAAACTGAGAAAACGGTATTCACAGTGATGCTATACGATAAGGGCATTTTTGAGAAACTAAGGAGAATCAGAAACAGTTCAAGGTACGGACAGCGTTCCAAACCAACAATATCCGAAAGTTGTGACTAACAGCAGCAAAAATGGCTCTAATACGGCAATCTAAATTACCCTAAAGTTTAGCCAGAGTTTCTTCTCTAAGTGCCCGAAAGTTGTAGATAAATGTTTGAAATTTTCAATGTGTGTGTATAATAAAAAATTTGCTAGAAGATACGCTTGCTAAAATTTTCATTTTTGTTTTAGAAATTAAAAAATTGTGATTTCTAAAATAAAAGAACAAAAATTCTAGCAAACGTACCCTCTGGCAAATGTTTTAATATGCAAAAACTGAAAATTTTAAACGTTTATCTACAACTTGACTAAACTTTAGGGCATTTAAGAGTGCCGTGTTAGAGCCATTTATGTGTTTTACCAAAATCGAGCACACGTATCCTCTGCGGACATACATTGTTATACAGCACTGAAAATTTGAACCGAATTTATAGAAGTTTGTTGAATTTAGAGAAGAAATTCGTACACACTTATTTGGCCGTATAAACGCAGTACCCACCCTTAACAAAATAAACTGACTAAATAATAAACGCTAAAACTATATACGGTAAATAAATCATTACAGTTTAAGAAGGAACAGTTCCTATTGGTTTAGTAAAACTTGTTCTGACATTGTAGCGTTGATGTTATATTGCATTCAATTACTTTATTAACTACGCCAACCCTTTATCTTACGTTTGGTATACATATTCTTGCTCAAATGTAAGTACTTTATGAATTTTGTACCTTGAGAAAGGTCTTGTAAGTAGACAATATTTAAGTTTCACGTGGCACTCTTAAATGACAGTTCAGTGGCGACCCGTATTTAGGGAGAAGGAAATTTCTGCAAATTGTATCCAAGTTATACTGAAAGGGGAACTAACCTCACAATTTCGCGCATAGATTAAGCATGGGTTAAGTGAAAGGTTAACATGAATCTGCTCTACAGCAAATAAAATATTTATAATGGTGTTTCTTACATACATATATTTCTTCATTATTAGCAACTTGCTATGAAATTTTTGTTGGTTGACGTTTCATGACTAATTGTGCTTATCAAAGCTATGGGAAAAATATCCTCCTTAACGCAGTAATGCTCTAAGGAAACCTCGTTGGGACATCTTTGTTTGTTTAAGAATTATCTATTTTTTGCAGCTATTAATTTTGATGAAAAAAGAAATTGTTTCCCAAAAACTTTATTCTTCGTTAAAGTTACTAGAATCAGCTGAGTCAACTGTGCATTCCAGGAGGAAGAAGAGTCGCGACCTATCGATTCCTTCAGTTTGCAAATGTTTTTATAATATAGTCTGTTGCGTTTGTTATAAATTCCTTTTTAGCTTTTGTATATTGAGTTTGCTATAGGACCGTGTTATATGTTTTGCCCAAAAATAATAGGAGCTGATTGTTTGGGAATTCGGAAGGAACCAACGTCTTAAAATTATTGAATATCGGCGTTTCGTCCATTGTTATGGATGGTATCTTCTGGTCGTTATTCTTGGACAGAATATATAAACTCGTATAGAAGAACCCACGGGAATACCGTTTTAAAGTGTCAACAACTGGCTAATTCCGCAAAAGGTGGAACTCACATGGTCTCTAAACCGTAAAAAAGTCAGGAGTCAAGACGTTTTCGAAGACAGGACCCAAACAGAAAACTTTCATTAAGATAAACTTCTTCGACTTAAAGATTCCTATAGACTGAAGATATTTACATAGAAGTTTGTGGTAAATAACCTGCCTGGATTTTTCGATCACCCGATACCTACATCCTATTTAAGGTTATCTCTTAATCTCTTACTAGAATAATCCCCTTCAACTTATAGATTTCTATACACGTGATTCATAAACAACCTGTCTGGAATTTCGAAGCACACAATGCCAAACTCTAATTGCATTAATCCCCTCATTTCTATTTTGACCTATAGATTAATATCGATTCAAAAAATTTACATGTAAAATACCAAGGGTCTCTGACGATTACGTGAAAACTTTCAAATCCTATTTTATGACCCGTCTGAAACCTATGTTCAGCTAAAGCTGATTGATTTATAAGACCTAAGCTAGTGTCGCGTTCATGTTATTTCAAACGCGCAGAAAAATCCAGTTTAGTCTTGCCTATGAAAATCTTCGGACAATTATGACAACGAACTGCGTAAACACCTTCAACGTGTAGAATGGCAGTAGGTCAGCCATTTTATTTATGGAGGTGAAGGGAGTCTTAACTTTATTTCGAATGAGAATTGTCGATGTTATACGAAATGTTGTGAATGAAAGGTAAAACGGTAGTGGTGACGGATTCTTATGGGGATTTTGTTATTGAATCTCAACCTTTATTGAGATGTTTTCTAATAGACCGTTCTATCGGGATAACCGTTCGAACTTAGAGAAGCAGAAACGTCGCTGTTTTATGTTTCAAGAGGTAACTCATCAATAAGGGAAAACGCTCTTTTGACATGGGAGTTGATTACAGACGGCTTTTAGCACGGGTGATGATTGGATTTATAATGCAAATATCTGTTAGTGTGGGTGGGATTCCTATAAACCGAGTGTGACATAGAGCCGTTTGAATTTATTTTAACGAGAACCTCTAGGAATGGCAAATGTCCAGAATATTCTATTTCCATCGTTAATTGTATCTGAGGATGAAGGGTGTTAAGATGATCTAGGAATGTTTGCAAATAGTCTTGGCAATGGGGCCACAACACGAAAGTATCATCTACATACCACATCCAGCAACAGGGTCTCAAATGACAAAAAGACAGGGTTGTATCCCCCCTACTGTAGCCCCCAAACCGACTTTCGAAAATTAAGAAACAAAATATTCCACTACGCCTATCTTTTTAAATGTATATCGATAGTTAAAATTAATAAAATCAAAAGAGCTTGGTATGCGTGACTTTTAATTGTATATATTACATTATATAGCAAATATCATTATTTTTCTGGAAAAACATACGCAAACCTTTTTTTATTCGCAAAATTTTATTTAGTCCATTTTAATGTGATTTTTTAAAAATATCTTTGCGGACTCTAAAACTGGAAGAATCCGGCATACCAGTTTTAAATTCATGAACTCGGATCTCGTCTTTCACTATCAATATCCAGTTAATGAATTTATTGTTAATTTTTACATAAACAGTCAAAAATTCATTTAGTTCGATTCTCAATGACAAAAAAGTTTTTCTGTCGGCTGAGGACCACCGTTTCATCTATAGTTATATCAATGTAATAATCTTGTTTTCAGCAAGAAGCTGATTCAAACATTTTCTTTCGCTTGAAAAAACATTTTTACCCCACCAGAGTAGTTGCATAAAATCTGTAAGTAATGGCGTATGATTTGACTCGGAAATATGCGTAAATTTAAAGACAAAAATATGAATAACCAACAAAATTAACAACTAAATTAATTAGATCTGTTGTACAGAAACTAAATCCATCACCTTGTCGAGCTCCGCTAAGGTTTTATGACTGGACAGGTTGTGATTATATAACAGCTTTCATCCGTAAAGGAAAAATCAAACCGTATAATTTTTGAATACAAAATGGAAAATATCAGCATATGCTCGAGCATTTGACAGATACAAACGACATTAATTATGATGATAATAATCTCATGTAAAGATTTACGAAACAATATATAATATGCAAGATATGAATTGCTTTTGAAATTTTTCACAAGTCAAGTGTCAAAGAAGAATTTTACGAAGGTCTGATTAATTTTAGTTCCAGTAATATTCTTCCATACTGGAAAACCTTGTCACAAAATTTACAAATTCAATGCAGCAAAATGCTACAGAATCAATATGTGTTTTATACCAACCAACTGAATGTGGATGGCAATTAAATGAGCAAAGCAAATTGGAACTATTGTGGTATACAAGTCCAGCAACACCTTCAAATGTTGAAGAAATTCTCTGTGCTGAACTTAATAATAAATAACCAGAAGTAGAAAGTGAAGAATCAGAAAATAAACAATCGTTGTAATATAGGTGAAATTGATTACGATGATTGGTAATAAATATATCTTTGATCAGAAATCGTGCTCATAATTTTACCTTTACTTTATCATTTGAACAATACAAAATGAAACTTTTCATCATTCATTTAATCATATTAACCCTTTTGCTTAGTTTTAAATTAAGGAAGGAATAAGGCAATTCGTTCTATAAAAACAATAACTCCAAATAAATTCATTACAAATGACATTTTTAGCGAAAGTTGAGATTATAGTTCATGAATTCAAAACTGGTATCGCGGATACTTCCGGCAGTTTTTGAGCCCACATACCAAGATATTTTTTAAATAACATTAAAGCGGGCAAAATAAAAATAAAAATAAGAATAATTCAGAAAATGTATTCCTTATCACACACTTCAAACGGGTGTGCTACAACTGTCCGGCTAAAAAACGTAGTTTGCGTATTATTTTCCTGAAAGGGAATGAAAGTTCCTATCGAATATAATGTATACAATCAACATTTATTGACTATTATTGAAAATTATTTTTTTTTAAATTTGTTTTTGGCGTTTTCAAGTTACGCATACCACATACTTTTATTCATATTAATTTTAACTATCGCTTAACATTAAAAAAATTGCCATGCACGCTATGAGGGGGCTTTGACAGCATCTGGTCTATTATTACACTTTCATTTTTTCACAAATGTGCTTTTCTTATTACTTACTTTACTTCCGGGACCGTTCAAGGTTGTTGACTATTTAAATCACTATATTTATACGCGTCTCTATTTTTTTAATAGCATCCCGGTTCTTAAATGACCTAGCATGCAGAAAATACAGTGTGTGCGTATTAAAAGTGCGACTATACTTGCTCTGTTAAATAGTTTAATAATGTTTTTCTTCAAAGACGAGCACTTCTAACTTATTAAAAATATGACTTCAACCATGGTGAAATTTGGTACGTTTATTTATTTCATTATTTTACACCGTTTAAAAATGCGATTGGCAACTTCGATTAACACCAATACTATTTTGAAATGAGCTAGTGACAGATTTCGTTTAAGTTACTAAGTGAGCGCTGTTTCTCCACTTTGTAATAGTAGTTGGCCCCATGTATTACTGTTTTACCCGACGACCTGAACGATTTTTTTTGTCAACGTCGCTCACAATATAGTGAGCAATCTGCCATCAACAAATTCTGCTATTAATTTTTTAATTTCACGGTGACCACGTGTTTCTTCGTCAACGGTTTTGGCGCCAGTAAAACTACAACACGGACGCAGGTGCTTTTTAGAGCTTAGTCCAAAGAAAACAGTAGACGCTTACGGTATGAGTGTTGATCTATTGAAATCTAGTTTGGACCACATAATTAGTCCTTATCAATTTGAGTTTTGTCTCTGGCATTTTTCCTGACGCACTTAAAATTTATACAGTGGTTCCAGTCCACAAATCGGGGGATATAAATGAATCAGCTAATTAAAGGCCGATATCTATGACAGCTACGCTCTCAAAGATCTATGAAAGAATCGTAGTCAAACAGCTTATTGCCCACTTAAGTAGACATCGGGTTTTAACGGATCATCAATTTGGGTTCAGGGAGTGCTTTCCACAACGGATGTTGTCCTTCGGGTGAACGACACTGTGCTTGAATCGCTGGAGAATGGTACGTTTCCGCGGCGGCGTTCGTTGATCTAAGCAAGGCATTTGTTTGCGTTTCACAGTTCACTCTTAAAAATATACTCGAGTATTAGGGAGTGAGAGAAGGTGTACTGAACCTATTTCAGAGATACCTCAGTAGAAGGTCTCAGTTTTTTCGATGGACGGAAGGCTGAGTAGAGTGAGAAATATAAAGTCCCTCAGGGTGGCGTTTTAGGCCCTGTGCTGTTTCTCGTTTATATAAACGACTTACAAAATGCTCTTGAGTCAAAGACGGTACCGTTTGTAGATGATACCACTCTAGTGGAGAGAGGCTCATCGGTTTCGGGCGTAAGAGAGCTGTTATCTTCCCAGCTGAAAATAGCGGAGTTGTGGTTTCATCAGAATGAACTCAAGTAGAACGGCGATAAAACCAGATAATAGAGTTCGGTTTTAAAAATGAAATTACTCAATCTACCGCTAACTATTTGGGTATTTACAATTGATTCCACCTTATCTTGGAATGCGCATATAGAAAACTTAGAGACGAGGCTATCACGTTGTATATATGCGATCAGAAA
>JAUIMV010000007.1:0-15533 GCA_033557775.1 Berosus sp. SLE1611
ATTGTGTATCGGCGTACCGGAGCAACACGACCCCTACTAAAGGTGATAGAGCAGCATTTAGATATATTAAGGATTAATCTGTTGAGGGTACAATATTTGAATAACCTGTCTAGGTTAGCCTGGAGTCCCGAAGGATCGACATCGTTTTAATTCTTTTAAATACTTTTAAGTCTTCTGCGTAAAGAAAAAAGGTGGCTATTTAGAAAACATTGATTGATATCATTTATATAGATGCAGAACCCAAGTGAGATCCCTGCGGAACTCCAGACATAACCAGAAATGAAATAGACTTAAAATAATTGATAGTAACACTCATGGTTCTTGAGTAAATATAGCACTGAATCCACCTGAGAAGACTACTGTGCACACCGAACTCCTCTAATTTAATTATGAGTTTTTGGACTTTGTCAAAGGCCTTTGAGAAATCGGTGTACACAGCATCGGTTTCTAGTTACAAATCCATAACAGATAATAAACTTTGTGTGAAAGTAACCATGATAGTGGACACTGATCTGCCAGAATAGAGACCGTGTTGCTCTAGCAAAATGCGTCATTGCACCTCATAAAAGAGCTTGTGTGTTAAAATAGCTTCAAATATTTTGCCGAGGATGGATAGCATAGAGATAGGGCGATAATTTATGACATTGGATTTGTTACCGGACTTATAAATAGGTAATATGTGAGCATGTTTCCAGCGATCCATGTACGAGCTCTTTCGAAGTGACTTATTATAAAGAATAAACAGCGGCTCTTCAAGAGATCGTAAGAGTTAATAAAAAATGCATTTATACCATCGGGCCCTGAGCCCTTCCTTGCGTTGAGACTGTTTAGTTTTTTATTTGGTCTTTGGTTATATGTGTAATATCGATTTGGTTATTAGAATTTGTGACTTCAGGAATTAAAAATGGTAAATCTAGAGGCTCAAATACAGATTTAAAATAATCTAGAAAGAGAAAACACGGTCTTCCACAATGATGTTTTGATAAAACATGCAATTAAGTAGGTTGCGTCATTTGCGCTTACTGGCAATGTATCCCCAGAAGTGATGAATGTCATTACGCACTCCATCCTCAGCAGAAGAAACATAAGCTATGGACTCTCAACTCCGTCCACGATAATCAGAAAATGAATCGTAGTCGATGCGGAGGCCAAATGCTTCCATTGTCTGTGAAATTTATATTTACTTTTTAATAGATTAATTGTTTTTTGGGAGTACCATATTATTATTTTTCTTATCGGAATGTGTTTGTCAAAGATTTTCAAAACATCGATGTAAAAAGTGTCAGTGGCGTGATTAATAGACATGTAAGCTTAAGCATTTCCAATCTTTTGAAGATATCTCATTATTAATTTGTTCATAGTTTGCATTTTTTAAATTTCAGGAAAAGAAAGGTTCGGAGCTAGTAAAAGTCATGTTAGTTTTATAAATTATTGCTATAGATCTGTGGCGAATATTTTCTGGAACCAATGGAGATAAACAAGCTTCCACGGATACAGATACATCTGAACCTTACAAAACTAAGTCTAAGAGCTTATTGTTACTATTATCAACATTATTATATCGTTGAAAATTGAGAAGATGTAAAAAATTAATAAAAGTTACGCTTTCTTGTTTAGTTAAAATTAAAGGTTTTAAGTAATTTTGGCAACGCGGCCACACTATATCTGGAAGGTTAAAGTCGCCTACAATCAAATGCTCATCATCAGGTCGAGAGTCCACTTTTACAACAGACTGCATAGACGTATAATAAGAAGCCACAGTACATTGGACATATACAGAGCAAATAATTAAAAATTTGTTATTATTTAATGTAACTGACACCCAAGTACACTTGCAAACCCCACTTGTTGATCATTCATCACGTGAAAGGAGTGAAACAACACCCCCCCTCACACTTTCCGGTGAACAGAGGGTCATCTATACACTATAGGATGAAGTGAGTAGTTCAGAATCATGTACGTTATCATTTAGCCAGCTTTCATTATGTGATAATGGGTATTCAAAAGGGATAGGAAGAAATCGTCGTACTTAGTTCTTAAACCTTGACAGTTCTGGTAATAAACACTAATTTCCATGAGAGTAAATGTTTATCCAAAAATCTAAATATAAATTAACCTAGGTGCAAGCTGGAACGGCCTGTGACGTAGTTGCATCAGATGGAGGATTAGTTGCACTATTATTTGAGTTGGGAGACAAAGACAAGGTGTTCTCACCGGCAATCCATATGGCTTTGGAGTCATTGTGACGTCTCACAAAAATTCGACAATTAATTGTCCAATAGTATTTACCGTTATTTAATCTGCAAAACTCACGGGCCTTTCGAAATAATGTTTTATAATGTTGGGTGAGGTGCTCATTTGTAAAAAAACCTTCAGTTCGCTGTTCCCAACCCCAGACTCGCAGCAGTAAGTTGTCTGTTTTTTCTTGCGCTAGATAAAATGTTTTTCTTATTGCAAGAAACAAACTTTGCAATAATAGTGCGAGGTGCTTTATTAGTGGCATTTATGTGTTGAACTCGATGACAGATATTGATATCATCATTCGAGATTGGAATTCCAGTAGCAATGCCAATCTTATGGATGATTTCTATAACATTTTCGTTCTTGTTTTCCGGGGCGCCACTTATTTCCAAGTTGTTTAAACATTAGTACTGTTGTAGCTCACATAGCTCCTGTCGGTGATCGGAATTCTCCTTTGATGAAGCATCAAACTGTTTTCTAATGCGATGAAACCAGTGAACATTCTAAATAAGGAAGGGAATTAAAACAAATTAGAAACTCAGACGAACGGTGGGAGCCAAAGGCGACCACAGTGAGGAAGCATAGTGTGTGCTCAAAACAATACAGAAACCAAAACAAACGGGGTGAAAGCCGAAGTAAGCACTTACTCACAGTAGCTGCTTATAGCTCCCAACGCTCATATGGGTTTCTATATTGTATTCAGTACATGCTACGCTTCCTCACAGTGGTCGCCCTTGGCTCCCACCATTCCTCTGAATTTCTAATCTGTTTTAATTCCTTTCTCTATTTAGAAACTCAGACGAATGGCTGAAGTCTGTATCACCTCAGTATGAACCCAAGGGTTGTCTTAAAGTTTCTAAATAAAGAAAAGAATTTAAACAAATTAGAAACTCAGATGAACGATGGGAGCCGAAGGCGACCACCGTGAGGAAGCGTAGCATATATAGAAACCCAGATGAGCATTGAGAACTATAAACAACTATTGTGTGTAACTGCTCACTCACGGCAGTCATTCATGGCACCCAACATTTATCTTGGTTTTTATACATTATACGCTTCCTCATGGCTCCTACCGTATGTTTGAGTTTCTAATTTGTTTTAACTACTTTCTTAGTTTAGAAACTCATGCAAATGGACAGAACATAATGAGACCACTGTAAGTAAGCGAAACATGGATTTATAACAATGTACAAAACCTGATGAACAGTGGTAGCCACAGAAGAACATGCTACGGTTCGTCACGCTGGTGCTGATGACTCCCACTGTTTGTTTGGATTTCCTTATTGTTATATATAATGCACACTACACTTCTTCACGTTGGTTGCCTTCGGCTCCCATCGTTCGTCAGGGTTTCTACATTGTTTTATGTACAAGATAAGGTTCCTCACATTGGTAACTAGCGTTCGTCTAAGTTATTAAATTGTTTTAATTGTTGTAGAACGGGGTTAATTGGGACAAATTTTAAACATTTTTTGCTGGTACTTCAAACATGTACTTATTATCCACCTTGTTTAAATATATTTGGAAAGGTAGTAGGTGTATCTGTCTTATGTGAAACAATAAACCTCCCCATTACGGAGGGAGGCTAAAATTTTTTTATTTGCAGCTGTCCCCAATTACCCCGTAAGGTGGGGCTTATAACAAATTGCGTTAGAACTCGAATAATATCGATTGTTGGGTCTTTTTGGGACTCCCAAAATAAATTTTAAAAAAGTAAACATTTATTTTTTAAGTTGTAACCAAAAGTTTGCAAATAATAACATTATCCTCAGTAGTGTATCAAGCGGGTTCTGGCGCCCCCACTCTTTCCGGTGACGTCATCGCGTTATTAGCGGTGTGTCGGCTATGGATAAGCAACCTATGTATGTAAATTGACATGCGAGGTACTATCAACATTCGGTGTTATCAGGTTTGAAAGGATGTGACGGTCGGTGTTATCAGTATAGACAGGAATCAGCATTTGGTTTAATCAATAAATAACGTATGTATGTAAAAATTAGCATGCGGTGTACTCTCAACATTCGGCGATATCATGGTTTAAATATATTTAAATAGGTTATCAGTATAGGCAGAAAGCAGCATTTAGCTTTATCAATAAATAACTTGTGTATGTAAATTAGCATGCTGGGTACTATCAACATTCGGTTTTATCAGTATAGCCTGGAAATTATACATCCTGTGTATGGTTGGTTACTTTTATTTAAATCTTGTTTGATAAGGTGGTGTATATAAGCAAGAGAATTATCAGTGTTTGCCAGTTGCGTCAGTTTTGTGTAAAGTTTCGCATAAAAATAAAAATGGATTTCGCGAAATTAAACTCTCAAGCGTCGTACGGTAAAAAAAGCCGCTTAAACGTGTTTCGGATTTAGAGAAAGAAAAGGTATACAAGATAATTACTCTAAAGAAATTAAAAACAAAAGTGGGTTGGGGATTACTTTGCGAAACGGAGGAGTTTATTTGCTTCTTCCCAAAAAAATGGTCGGTAACTTTAAGTGACGAGGCAATTGGGGAGCTAAATAAAACTACCTGTGGTTTCAAATATAAAGGTTGCGTCGACGTGGGTAAGCCCAACTCGGCAAATGTTGTAGAACTAGTGAAATTATAAATTCGCTAGTTCTAAACCTTAAAATAATATATATTTCTGCTGTTGAATTTGAAGTGAGCTCTTAACAAAAAAAATCGTAAAAAGATAAAGTGTATAAAAAGTGAAAAAAAAAAACAATTTCGCAAAAACTAAACTCCGAAGCGTCTTACGGTAAAAAACTCTTAAAACGTGTTGGGGATCATAAGAAAGTGTGCAAAATAATAACGCTGAAAAATTGAAAACAAAAGTGGGTTGGTCATTGCTTTGTGAAACTGAGGAGTTTATATGCTTCTTCCCTAAAAAATGGTCAATCATTTTAAGTGACGAGGTTGTTGGGGAACTGAATAACACTACATGCGGTTTTAAATTTAAAGGTTGCGTCGATGTAGATAAACCCAATTCGGTCAATGTTGTAGAAACTAGTGAAATTATAAATTCGCTGGTTGTTAACCTTAAAAATAATAATATATAAGGAGTGTACTCTAAAAAGAATCTATTGTGTTTATCTTATGCCAACGGGTCGGTGGGCTCGAAAAAGATAAACCGTTTTATAACTCAACTGAAAATAAGATGGATCAACGTAAAAGACAATTGGAAGAAGAAGATAGAGCAGTTACTGTGGAAATAATAGCAAGTGCGTTCAGAACAAGAATAAGAACGTATAGAATACATTGTGAGGTATTACTGGATATTAACCGTTATTTTGAAACTATCAGGAAGAAAACAATTGACATAATAAAAGATTTAATAAATGAGTTTAATAGTATAAAAATTAATTTGGAACTGTTTGGAGAATTTATCAACCCAGCTAAAGAAGATGTGGCTCCAGAAAAGAAGTCATTTAATAGCAGATTTACAGTTATAACCCAAGCTACCAATATTGAAGGAGTGTTCGATGAATTTGCAGAGATTCTCCGTAAGAAGTTTGCCGATTTTCAGGTAAGTTGTATTTATATATTTTTAATTTTTAATTTTAAATATTCATTATGATTTTTTTTTGTACAGGAACGTGATTCCGGATGGAGCTTGAAAAAGTGGTTTCATTTGGAACTTAATATTAATAAATACGCCCCCTTAACTGCATCTACGTACACACCTCTACCACAGGAAATAGCGAGGAAGCATGCTGTCATCAACGTCCAGAATTGGGACAACAAGTGTTTCAAATGGAGCATCTTAGCAGCATTACATCCAACAAAAGACTCACATCGTGTAAGTAGCTACATTCCGTACGATGGTGAACTTAATTTCACGGGAATAGAATTTCCCGTGAAATTAACTGATATACCAGTTTTTGAAACTTTGAATCGAATTTCAATCAATGTTTATGGATTGGATAAAAATTGTGGTAAATATGAAGTTGTAGGCCCTCTCTATTTTACACAGCAGAGACAGCAAAGACATGTAAACTTACTACTTTTTACGAATGAATTTGGTATTTTTCATTACATGTATATTAAAAATCTCTCTAGATTAGTTAGTTCGCAGATTAATAACCATAAGGGTAAAAAATTTTTCTGTGATGGATGTTTATGTTTTTTTAGAACATCTGAAAAATTATTAAGTCATCAACAGGAAGAGTGTACACATGTATATTCAGTACTACCTTCAGAAAAGTTGAAAAAAATTGGTTTGGTGACATGGTACCTGAAAATATCCTAGCATTCAAACAATATTTCAAAAGTATGAGAGTACCTTTTGTAATTTATTCAGATTTCGAAACTATTTTAAAACCTGTTAATACATGTCAACCGAATCCTGAACAATCATACATATATGGTACTGAATTGCATGAACCGTATAGTTTTGCATATTTTATTAAATGTTCATACGATGATAACTTATCACATTTTAGAACATATAGAGGGAGAGATTGCGCCAAAACGTTTGTTGCATCAATAGAATCCGATGTTTTACATATTTATAACAATTATCTAAAAAACATAATTCCTATGAAACCGCTTACTTTCCAACAAATTATAGAACACAGCAATGCTGTCAACTGCTTTATTTGTGAAAAACCTCTGAATAACGATAAAAATTTTTGAACATTGTCACATCACGGGCAATTATAGAGGTGCAGCACATTCCCGTTGTAATTTGAATTTTAAAATACCTAATTTTATACCAGTATTTTTCCACAACCTGTCAGGTTATAATTCTCATCTATTTATTAAAGAACTAGCAGATACTAACGCAAGCATGGATGTTATTGCGCAAAATAAGGAGCGGTATATATCTTTCTCAAAACAGATTTTAGTCGATGAGATAGAGAGAGATGGTGTAAAAGAAAAAAAGTTTTTAAAAATTAGGTTTTTGGATTCGTTTCGATTTATGGCTGCAAGTTTAGATGCATTATCAAAAAATTTAGATGATAAAGATTGTAGGAATGTTATGCAATATTTTAACGATCCTGAAAGTTTTAATTTAAGGTGTATTTCCTTATGAGTTTGTTGATTGTATTGAAAAATTAGACTATACACAATTACCGGAAAAAACTCAATTTTTTAGTAAAATAAATAATAGCGATATATCTAACGAGGATTATGAAAGAGCGAAATTGGTGTGGGAGAAATTTCAATGTAAAACTCTAGGAGACTACTCAGATATATATCTTAAATCGGATGTATTGATTTTAGCAGATGTTTTTGAAAATTTTAGAGATGTTTGTATGAAAACTTATGGTTTAGACCCTGCACAGTATTTTACATCACCCGGTCTTAGTTTTGATGCAATGTTAAAAAAAACCAAAATTCAATTGGAATTACTGACTGATATTGAAAAGGTGAGATTTTTTAAGAGAGGTATTAGAGGAGGGGTAGCTATGTGTACTAAAAGAGCAGCGGTAGCTAATAATGAATACACACCAGATTTCAACCCTTTACAACCTACCTCTTACATAATGTATTTAGATGCAACGAACCTTTATGGAGCTGCAATGTCTCACCCTCTACCAACGGGAAACTTTCGATGGGTTAGTGAAATTGAAAATTTCAATGTTGTACAAATTTCCGATGATAATGATACCGGTTATGTTTTAGAATGTGATATTGAATATCCAAACAACCTTCATGATAAACACAATGATTTACCTTTATGTCCTGAGCAGCTTGTATCTCCAATAGCGAAAGTAAATGTATCTAAATTAATACCAAACTTTTATAAAAAAACAAAATATGTAATCCATTATAGAAATCTAAAACAAGCGCTATCACTAGGATTAAAATTAACAAAAATACATCGAATTTTATCTTTCAACCAAAGTCCCTGGTTAAAAACGTATATAGATCTTAATACACAACTCAGAAACGGTGCTAAGAATAAATTTGAAAAAAAATTTTTTAAGCTCATGAATTGCGCCGTCTTCGGTAAAACAATGGAGAATGTAGAAAAAAGATGGGAAAATCAACATCAAAAAGTTGAAGCTCGTTCTCTAATTTCCCACCCAGCATTTTAAAACATTGCAATATTTAATGAAAATTTTTCGGCAATACAAATGCAAAAGCTAAAGGTTATATACGATAAACCTATATATATTGGTTTTTGCATTTTGGACATCTCGAAACTTATAATGTATGATTTTTTCTACAATGTTCTGAAAGAAAAACTCTGTGATAATGTTAAATTATTATACATGGATACAGATTCTTTTATTCTGGAAATTTTAGAAGAAAACTTTTATAAATTTATTTCAAATCATATTAACAATTTCGATACATCTAATTTTAATCCAAGTAATAAGCATAAAATTCCAATCACTACATCTGTGGTAGGTAAACTAAAAGATAAATTTGCTGGGGAAGTTGTCTACGAATTTTATGGAACTGGTGCAAAGGCCTACACCATCGTTTCGGAAAGTAGCTCCATGAAAAAAGCAAAGGGCGTTAGATTAGGAATTGTTCAAAGTATGTTAACGGATGAATATAAAAACATTATTTATAATGACCCCGTGCTTTATAAAAAAATGTGCGTATTTAGATCGGATGGACATAACATTCACACGTGTGCAATAAACAAAATTTCTTTGACTCAGTTTGATGATAAAAGATTGGTTCTAAATAATAAAGTAGAAACACTTGCATGGGGTCATTATAAAATAAAAGATATGAAATTGTAAGAGCTACTTACCTGAAATTTCTTTATCTTTTTCTTAGTAAATAAAAATGTTATGTAGTATAATTAATTTAGTTAAGAAAGCAATATGTTACTTCCTATGGTTTATAATTCAACAGCAGAAATGTGTATATTATTTGTTACTTATGACTAATAAAAATAAAAATAAATATATGAGTTTTACTACCTGCCCCCCTAATTAGAAAATAAATCAGGTAAAAAAAATCCTTAAAAAATATTTAATTTATTTATAAAAAACATATGAAATATTAATTTACAAAGTATCTATTTCTATTACTTAAAACAAACTATGCTAAGACCTATTACTGCGTTCTTTTTAAAAGAAATGATCACAAAAATAGTTTCTTCTTTTTTTAACATTTATCCATCCCGAGCAGCACACTTTCTTTAAATCATTGGTGTACAGATGCTTTCTAAAATATCTTATAAATTTATAACGTGTTGTCTCTTCTGCTAAGCAAGCGCACAATTTTAGACATGGAGTTGGTCCATAAAAAAATGCCACTTCAAAAACGTCTAGTAAGAGAAAGATTGGCAACTCTTTCTCATAATGCTGTATTAAACTGACAACCTCCTTGGCGGGTTCATATGCAGGTAAGGTCGTAATCGCTTTGGCGCATATGTGTTTCAATGTCTGCGCAGTTTTTCTTACGCACTTGTGTGTGTACATTGTGAGGCTAATAAAAAATTTCCAATATTATTTCATTGTTAGAATTAGAAAAACAAAATACTTACAATTATTAAGGTGAATAGGGAAGCACCTCATAGCATAGTAGGTCAGGGTTTGAGATTTCTATTTTTCTTCTTGCCTCGAGAAAAGCTTTTCTCACTGTTGCTAAACACTCAGCACATGATACAAAACAAAAGCAGAAATCGTTTTTACATTCACAGTACCACTTAGTGACTAACATTTTATTGTGTAAAGTACAGTCTTTTATAGATGCATTAAATACTTATTCAAGTGGTTGGTGCAATTAAATTATCAATTTATAAAATAGAACTACTATCTGTTGCATTTGCTTTTTTGCAGTGAACGATTTGTAATTTACATATCTTCTCTGCAAGGTTTTGATAAAGTGTTATTTTTTAAAATACTATCCAATGCATTTGTATAATTAATCATTATCTTTTCGCTTTTCCTGCAGTGGCCGGATTTTAATTTACATATCTTCTTTTGCTTTTAAAATACTATCTATTGCACTTGTATAATTAATTAATCATTATCTTTTCGCCTTTCCTGCAGTGACCGGATTTTAATTTATATATCTCCTTTGCCTTTGCGTTCCTTTGATAGAAAAATACCATCTGCACGTCCAGCGTATAAGTTTTATCAAAGCTGAGCTTCTATAAAATGCATTGACATTGCAAAAAGACATCAGTTGCGAACAAACGAAAAATGGCGCGTGTTGAGTGTTTAGAAGAATTACAATTGCTTGATACAAGGCATGAGGTAAGTTAATCATAGTATATATTGATATTGAACTTTTAAATTCATTTTTAATTCAGTGTTAACCATCATACGTTTACAACTTAACCGTATATTTTATGTTCACATTTTATGCATGCTTTCTGCTTGTTTTCCTTTATGCTTTACATTAGTTTTCTTATTTGTTCTTTTTATATTTTTTAGATTTTATTTATAAATGACGTAATGCAGGTGCCGGCTGACGAAATTCAGGTGTTGGAGGGGGAGGAGTCGCTCGACTTGTCTATACCCCATAGTCAACGAAATATGGTTAGTTTAATATTAAAACAAAATAGTTAGTTATTTTATTTGTGTGTGCTCTCCGTTTGTTTTTCTTATAAACGTTCCTTATTTATTTTTATTTGTTTCAGGAACCACTACGTTTTTCACCATCACCCGCCCCCTCACCCGCCTCCGCGATAGCTGACATAGATGAGATTGAGGTGAGTTTAAATAAAAAATAAATTTCGTATTTTAAATAATGAGTAATTTATTTTTTTATTTGTTTCAGGAACTTCCCGACCTGTTCCCGTCCATCATGTCTATCGTGGGGGAAGATGATGCTCTCAGCACTACTGCTACTGAGGTGTGTTTAATATTTTTGTAATTAAATAATTAGCTAATTATTTTTTATTTGTTTCAGGGAATGGATGATGATACTGTCAGCGTGCACACCGCGATGGAAATTGATGAGCTCGACGAGGTTTGAACGTTGACCACATCTATGTAACAAATAATATTTATAGGATACTTACCCATAGTTACTTAGAAACCAACATTATCGTATGTTATTTTTTTAACTCAATGGTGGAGACGGAGTCATAGATATATATTGTTTTCTAAGTAACTATGGGTAAGTATAAAACACTATTATTACTATTATTATGTTATTTTTTTAATTCAATGGTTAAATATATATTTATTAAAATATTTGTTTATTTGTTTATTTACCTTATAAGTACTATTTTTTTAAAGGATAAAAAGATAAAACAAGTTATACAATAAAGAAATTTTTTATTTATAAAATATTTTTTTTTCCTTACAATAAGTCCATAATTCTATAACATTATTTAAAGCACAAACACATTTTTCTTTTGAATGAAAAAGACAAGCAGGTTCTTTTGGTATTAGGTTAGGACAGTCTTCTTCATTTTGCAAGTCACATACTTTCACATTCACATAAGACTCCAAAAAGGTTTTCTTTTGATTACCCTTAACGTATATTCTATCCGTAAATTCGGTGAAATGTCTGAGAATAGTAGGTATTTCGCTAAGATGTGTGAATCCTGAAGTCCATTTTAAAGTGTGATGATTTTTTTCCAACCAATAGACCTGTCTCTTCATATCGTCAGAATAACGGTTCAGATGTAAAGGTGGTTTGAACACAAAATGAGCGATCAATTTTTTGTTTGAAGCACTATCTGTTTCAAGAATTGCTAATTCTTTTGGTAAAAAATTTCCATAGCCTTGAATATCAATCACCACAAATTTCGACATGTTTCCTGATCAAAATGGGATCTAAGACTGATTTTAAGGCGTTTATTCTTTCAATAAATTTTAACTTTTTTACTAATTCCCCCCTCCATGAACTGTATCTATCCTCCTCTTCAACAAAATAAAAGATAACATGATGTGAAAAACGAACACGTTTCAATTTATCAATTTTCGAACTTCCGCCGTTAATGGATTGTAAGTAAACAGAGAATCGTGTATTACCAACGCATAACATTTTGTTTTTGCGGGAAAATTTGTTTGAGCTTCAATCTCTAATTTAACATCGCAAGTAGACAATTTTATGGAATCGTTTTGTTTCGAGCAATCAATGCAAAAAACTGGAGATTTTCTAAATTCTTCAAGTGTTAGTATTGATTGGCGTGTTTCTAACCCATAATAATTCATCGCAAAATCTATGTACATACGATAAGCTTCACTAACAATGCCGCTATTAAAGTCTAAATTCATGCGATCATATGGATAAGCAATATCATTAATGTACACTGTTATATTTGTAATTGAACACGGATCAAAAAGTGCGTTGTTAGATTCTTTATTTTCACGTCTGTTAGTTTGAAATCCGATAATTAAATACCTTGGTCGTTCTAAATTAGTAAATGTTTTAATAGTCCACGTTTCCTTAGAAGTCTGTCTTAGCTCTGGATATTCATACAGATCCCAACTACGAAAAGGCATGCTCAATATCTGATTTTTATTTATCGCTGATAGCAATTTCAATTTCGTTTCGTCATTTAAAAGAATGTGTGCAACTCGCCATTCAACTCTATTCAAAGTTATGTCCAAATCATCTGTTCCAACATAAACGTCGGTGTTAGATTTTGAACGAAAGAGTACTAACTCATGTTTTGACATAATTAATAATTTCTTGTAATCTTCCATAAGACCAAAAATTTTATTTTGTGGTAAGATAATGGAAAATTTACCATCACTGCTAACTGTTGATAATGTATTCTCTCTGTTCCAACCCATTATACTTAAAATATTTTCATCATTAGTATTTAAAGTTGAAACATTTTTTAAAAGTACTGTCATTCCAACATCTTTACACTGATCAATAAGTATTCCATTCAATTCATATCGAATCTCTCTGAACATAAAAGCAAATGCATTATTTACTAATTTTGATTTTGTTAAGTCACCAGTTATTTTTCCCTCTATGACAATATATGAATGTGCAATATCCAGGTAAAGGTCACTGGCTTGTATAGGTATTCTTATCTCATCATTCAATTTGAAGGTGTTTGATGCATATGGTAGGTATGTGTGAAACTCTTGTTTGATAATAACATTATCGAAATTAACACCTTCAAAAACGGATAGAAGTTTATCACTCATATTTTTACTTTGAAACCTAAAAATTTCAAGAAACGTTTATTTTCACGTGTAATCTTCACACGATGGTGTTTACTTTTGTAATGTCTAATATTAGATAAGGTTTTAAATTATAACGATGATGATGCTCCTTTACCGTTAAAGGATAAACCCATAATACTCATGAATCATCAGTAAACACCTCTATTTATAGTAACCGTTTCAATTCTAACCTAGCAACAATTTTTTCACCTCGAAAATCTAATCTTCGACCGTCCTGGTCAAGTATATCTAGAGTAATGTTATCAATCTGTTTGGATGTTATAGGTAGGTAGATGATATTTTGAGGTACTTCAGTTATTGCATAGCCTGGAGGTACCCCTAGAGGAAATTCAAAAACCGTATGAGATAATTCACCATTGTAGTAAGCACCTGTGACAATATTACAGTCGATCCGAACCGAATGAACTTTTATAATCTGAGCAATTTTATCGGAAATGTGTATTTCTGACCCACCTTTTAATTTTCTCGAAAAGCCTAAAATTTGCCCTATTGTTCCCTCCCTTTCAAAATCAATATTTATACAGGAAGAAGAAACATGAATATGTTGTGTATTTAAATTTGGCTCAATACTTAACAAATTTTCATCCCGTTGTTTAGATACACATCCAGCTTTCACAATATTAACCTGTAATAGCAGTTGTTGTCGCAAGTATCTTTCAATATACATTTCATATGATCCGCTGGGGATGTATATTGTTTCCCATTTATTTTCATACTCCTCTAATTCCACATCTTTTGCTATTGTATTTTCGGTTACAGAAAACGTTTTTACATGACTGAAAAACAAATTTATTATTTGTATCGTCAACGTTCGGAATCGTATTATAACTGCTGAAACTAACGAGACTAAGCGCATTGTTTCCATTAGATAAATCAATAGGTGGATAGATTTGCGATGTTAATAATGAATCATTACCGGTGAGTGTTAATGTATAGGAAGCCATTATTTATTCGCATAAAGAAATCTCAAACACAAGTGTCCGCAATTAAATGAATTATATTTTTGGAATGCGTCGTTATTATAAACTATAGTTCGACCACGTAGATAATATTACAATTCGAGTGGGGTGTTCAATTACCGAATGGATCGAAGTAAATAATATTTAACCCCTTTTTCACGTATGCAACCCAATGTGTACCTTCGTTTTCTACACTGTCCAAATTTACGATAGCGCACTCTTTTATACGTGGTGCTACATTGGGTAGATTGTCTCGCATAAAAACTCCGCGAAAGTGTGAAATTTTCAATAATTTTACATACTTTCTCAAATCAATATCAGTCAGCGGTCTACGTGGTAGTTTCAATGGTAGTTTTTTGTTGGTGGTTTCAAAAACAAACCCATTCCTTGTCTATAAGGTGCTAAAAATAGGCCATTACCTTTTTTACCTAATGCTATTGCCTCCATAGTTTTATTATGTCTTTGCGATTCTTCTAATTCTCTTCGAGCCCGTTTTGAATCATTTACAGCCCTTGCAACAGCTGCTGCGCCCCCACTCAATGCACCAATTGAGCTCAGTCCCGCCAGCAGGGGTAGTAAGGGTAGTATACCCCCCGTTTTTGGGATTGGGATAATTCGCGGTTTTCTGACTTTTTTTCGACCGCCAACTTGTTTTACAGCAGCCTTACCTACATGAACTACTGCTTTCGCAATATCTTTTAAGTTTCCGATATTTTTAACATTTTTCATCGCAAGATTAATAGGTTTTACGATTCCCGCCCTGAATGCAACCATTTTCCTCTTAGATACTCTTCGCTTCAAACCACTCACTTTTCGTTTTCTACACTGTTTTCCTTCACCACAGAATGCTAATGTGCGTTTAACACCCATTCCTAATTTACGTTTAACTTTCATCGCGTTTGTAACTAACCAGGCGGAAGCCTTTTCACCAACTGCAGCGTCTTTTGATTTTACACGTTCCCAAGCTTTCTCTTCTAACTGTTTATCAGCAATGTGTCGCGACTGTAAATCTTTATTTTGTGAATATGCAATATCGTGAGTTTTGCAAGCTTTATCGAGCGGATTGATGCCGGAATCACCTCTTGCTAATCTTTTTGCTAATTTCGTACCTGGACCGCAAAACTGATAAGAAGGCAGATGCAATTCTGTGTTTAAACCGTCTATAAAATTGTTTAACACACCGGCACCACGTCTAGACATGTTTTGAGTTTGAAACCGTCTACACACTATAATTTATAGATGAAAGTTGTGAAGCAAGGTC
>JAUIMV010000080.1:0-10720 GCA_033557775.1 Berosus sp. SLE1611
CTACTATGGGTTGATTTTGAATACGCTTTTTAGTTATACCCTGCATAAATCTTGTGGGACTCATAGCTATGTGGAGAATTATAGGAGCTTTCGGAATACGGCGGTAAGTAATGTATACCTTATTTGCAGCCTGATGATATATAAAGCTGGAAATGATGGAAAATTGCTAGAAAACTGTGAAATGTTTAGTTTTGTAAGTACCTAGTTATATAAATAAGCGTATTCAGTTTTACGATATTTGTTATCTAACAGGTTGTTGTTGTTGCAGTAATAATCGAATACTTACCAAATATATACGTATATAAATTAATGTTTGGTTTTAAATGTAAGTCAAAAAGTACATATTTGTTTCATATCTCAAACAAATATACAGGTTTAATTCATAACTATTTCAATGCAACAGGAACAATAATAAGTTATCTCACCTAGGTATTCTAACGGTTCGTTGATAATAGTTAGTTTTGAAACTTTAGTTGAAAGTTCGAGTGTATGTGTCTTACAATTAGATAACAGAGGTTGCTAAGATATATAACAGCTGTTCTAAAGTGAGGCAAATTTTGTAACAGGCCCCAAAGTACAGGCAAGTCGTTTTCTCTCTCTGAGGATTTCCTAAGCTGCAGCAAAACAATGGACCATCATCTATTGTATGCTAAGAATAAAGCTGTCAAAAAAAATTAATTTAAATTTCGACAAAACTCAAAAGCTAAAGAGGTATAAAGATGGTTGTTTGGCAAGCCAAAACTAGATATAGCTTTGATAACATAATAAAATATAAAATTTTTTGGTGGAAAAGTAGATGTAATGTATTATCGGTAAGGTTTTTAGGCTATACGCTATTGTAAACAATAAAAATTATCTAAATAAAACACACAAATAATGATTTGGACCCACTTTTAAGGGGAATATTTTAAATCCGAAACAAAGAAATCTTTATTGCTTGTTTTAGTAGCTATGGTTAATGAGAAACCTTACTAAGATTTATTAATTAGCAGCTTTCGAAATTTTTATTCTATCTTTAGCCAAAACTACAAAGAATTACAATATAAGTCGATATACAGTTTAATACTAATAATAAAACAGCTATTGTTGTTTGAGGAATCGGAAGGACTTTAACCTAACACTTGGCAATGACAACTTAAAAGACATTAGACTGAATTCCCCTAAATGAATGGGTGCGAATTCGAACTGTTCACAAGTTGTTGAGGTTAGTTGAGTTGTTATCACACAAGTTATTCTTATGTTTATTAAGAATGCATAATGACTACAAAGACCGGAGATGTCTGATTGAAAATTTAGACAGTTAGTGACGCTTTGATATGACGGGTTTCTAAAAAGATACAAGTTTTATTCTTATATTAAAACCCCGCCCCCGACAAACGAAGGAGTGATGTAGTCTAAAAGGCTATATTACAGGATGTCGATTGTTGGGAAGGGCCTTCAAGCAAACAAAATGTACCCATAAAATATAGTCGTGTAGCACTCTAAAGTTTTCTTTCTTTTTAGGTTGAAATCATAGCACGATTGCCGCTGCTAATCACACCTAAAAGTGAAAATATCTTTTACAGAGCTGCTGAAAATTACCTAAGCTCATACATCACCTTATGCTGTTTCCCAGAACAAATGAAAACGCCGAAAATTGTAAAGGACATATTTTATACGCATTACATGCTATTTAGTGATTTTTTTTAAATACCTCTGTTCAACTTTTACTAATATATATGTCTTTGCAACTGTCTTTAGTTATACCCCAAACTTGTTGACAGTTCTTCTCTTATGATCTTTAGACTTACCTATGCACCTGTTTTCTACTATCTCCGCTGTTCACAAAATAACACTCCCCATCCTAAATACCCAACAAATTCCCCACCAACAAAAACCCACGTGATCAAATTTAAACCTCGAGGTCAGGGGTGGAGCCCTGGTGCTCTGGATTAAGCTTAAAATTCATATGAAAAGTACCGGTTCTTAATGTGCGTTTTAACTTAAAAACCTTTTCCGTAATATACATAATAAGTGTTTATTCATTCGATATTGCTTAAGACGCTCTTAAATACATAGGTTATAAAATATCGTTACCTACATAAGAACTTTAAAATCAAGGCGAATAAATTCAAATACCCCGCCCCCTACATTTTCTTAAAGTATCAGATAACACCGTTTTGACATAACAATCCTTCATTAAATCCCCCGCCCGTGGGGCCAAGCCCTGGGGTTCTGAATGGAGGCCCCCCTTAAACATTCAAATTTACCGCCAACAAAGACCACGTGATCAAATTCAAATTCCCCGCCAAACGGTGACGTCAGGTGTCGTCCTGGAAGCCACGTGATCAAATTTTAAAAGCCCCTAGGTCGGGAGGTGGAGCCCTGGGGCTCTGAATGGGGCCCCCATAATGCAAAATTCAAATTTCCCGCCAACAAAGACCACGTGATCAAATTCAAATTCCCCGCCAAACGGTGACGTCAGGTGTCGTCCTGGTTGCCTACGTTGCCCATAACAACAGTGAGGTTAGCTACACGCCTGAATTCAAAATAACTCTTAGGTTAGCTGGGGTCAAGATAGCCCTCAAGGTCATCCCAAGTGGGGGTATGCCTACTGATATAATCGACCAGCAGTTCCGAGGTAGCTTCAAAAAAGAAGGAGATAAGGAACGCGTGATCGACACAAAACAAAATTTTCTCGAAAAATAATTTATAGATTGTAGCTATGCATCACAGAAAACTATTCAACTGACTTGAACACCAAATGCATACTACTAAACATTACGCCCGGTACTGGAAAATGTGAACGATAATTAAATATACGTGAATTAACACGTGGCTCTAACCTTGCATTTCGTAACTAAAATTCGAAATAAAATTTTATTTTTACAACTTTAAACGTACGATAAAGAGGAATAAATAAATTAAATTAACATAATCGCACGTTGCGACTCAAAAGAAAAAAATTATTAAACTTCCTAAAAAGACGATCCAGCATGGGAGGTTCGGAATCAAAGAAAATTTTACAAAATTTTAATTTTCATACTCACATTACATTCCTAGATACATGCTGGGATTTTACTATTAGGCTAACCCTAATCAACCTTAATTAGGACTTAAATTTTTGACTCGCGAAGAGTGACCTACGTGCTCGAAAACCAAAACCAGAAAGAGAGTCTGTATTCCCGCTTTCTCGGCTGCCGCCGATCGCAGACCAGTTTTAAGTAGTGGGGAGCAAAATCTGTACGTGTGCAAAGTAAACATAGCATTTATACTCGAGCAATAATTTCCACAATAACCCCAAACCTAACTAATTTCTAACGCGTTTTTCTGTCATTCAGCAATTTTTACATACATTCCTCGCGTGGGAAAAACACAAGGAAAACAATGCTCTAGGCCCTGCTAGAGTCTTACTTCACACGCACATTAAATGGACATCGGAATACAAGGGAAACCCACAGAGGACTGAAACAGAGGAAACGACAGGCACTTAACTTGCATGCTCAGAAATGCTAACCAGATATTTAAGTTATTTTAGTTGTAAGATTTTAAATTTTACAGTCTTGATTTTACCTTGGAGCAATTTACATTCCCCAGGAATTCAGGTAAACCTTCTAATCTATAGAGGTGACATAAAAAATGGCACACTCTACATATGTAATTCATGTATTCTCTGACATATTTTAATATTGTGAATGTGGTTGATATTTTTATCATAATATATCACTGCTCCTCATCAGAACAAAGTAAAAATTCCAGTAATCACTCAAATGTGGTTTTTTTTGTATTTTTGAGAATGACCCAATGGAGAATTTGGCGACTGCAACTAATATTACTGACACTAATAAATCTACAACACATAATTCTCAATCAACTTCGTTTATATCGAGAGATGAAGAAGTAGAAAATGAAAATTCCATTGATGGTGTTTCTTTTTTAAACACAAAACAACACTTTAAAAAAATCATGTGCGAAATTTGTTTTAAAATATTCAAAACAAAATGAATATGTTTATTTTGTTTTCTATGACAAAGGCATTTTGTTTCTCGCATTCAGACCAGGACTCCCCGCCATCTGGGATTCTCTTGGATCCCGTAAAAAAAACAGTTGTTACATCTGGATTGATTTTCCAAATAATCAAATTTCAATTCCAATTGCGAGGTATGATTTTTTAATTTGTTGTTTTCATTTTGTAGTAGTCGGATCTTTAACGTCAACTGCTCAACATCTTTTTGTATTTTTGTTACACTTTTTAAGATAAGGTCAATCATTTTCTCAAATGTTAAATACGATGTCATAGCTGTGTCCATTTTATTTTTTACAATGTCAGAAAAAAACCGTTAAAGGTACTAAAAACTGTTGGCACTGTGTAGAAAACTGTGCCAATCCGTGTAGCACAATGAGATGCACACAGAGATGTAACTTTTAAATCATTTTCTTGAAGTTTCACCACTAAAAAACTGCGAGAAAACAGAGCGAAACCAAAACACACACTCGGCTGGACTGTTATGTACGTGTCGTAATAGTTGAGAATGTTTCTGAAAGCATATCAATGGCTAATGACCTTCATTATTTCAGAATGACCTGTTGCTGGATGTGACAAAGCCAACAGCACAGGCACCTTCCAAAGACCTCGCCACAAATCACAACCTTAAATTTAACAACCCCAAAAGAAACTTCTTTCATTTCTAATTAATGTTATTGGATAAACTATAGCAATAAACGGTACAGTTTTATCTGAGGGATAAAAAAATTTACACATAGACTAATAGATTGTAGTGAAAAATTATTTATTGAGGTTCTTGAACTGTATTACATTTTAAGCAATAGTATACTCTACTGCTTACTATCTGAAATACATAACGATTATATAAAATTAGTTTTCACTTCACTATTCATTCTTCATATTTAGGTCAACTTCATAAACCGGTACTTTTATAACATCAAAATACTTCATATCTATTTCCACTTCATCTGATTCTTTTAATTCTAACATAGGAATATCCTCAACTGGATTAACTTCAGAATTTATGTTATTTTGTATTTCTTCACTATTCTCATGTTTTATTATTGTAAATTTTGTTTCACTGTTGTTATCAGTGTTCTCAAAACCTTCATTTGTTGTGTTTTCCATGTCAGCTATTAGATTTATTTCCATCTCAGATATTTCATCCAAAACACTTGTTGTTGCTTTTCTTTTGTGCATACGATGCATATGCTTATTAAGGTGTTGTTTTAGTGTAAATTTCATGGAACAAAAATCACAGTCAAATGTTGTTTCTGTTGGGTGGACACGATTTATATGCGCATTAAGGTTTCCTCTTTGTGTAAATTTCTTAAAACATATATTACATTCAAATGTTCTTTCTTTTGTGTGGACGTCATTTATATGCATTTTAAGACTTCCTCCGAGTTTAAAATTCTTGAAACAAATATCACATTCAAATGCTTTTTCTTTGGAGTGGACGCCTTTTATATGCGTTCTAAGAGTTCTTTTTTCTGTAAATTTCTGAAAACAAATACCACATTCGAATGTTTTTTCTTTCGTGTGGACACTGTTTATATGATAGTTAAGGTGTGCTCTACATATAAATTTCATGAAACAAATATCACACTCGAATGTTTTTTCTTTCAGGTGGATTCTGTTTATATGTTCCTTAAGGTGTACTTTTAGTTTAAATTTCTTAGAACAAATATCACATTCCAATGATTTTTCTGTTGTGTGAACGCAATTGATATGCGTTCTAAGATTTCCTCTTTTTGTAAATTTCTTGAAACAAATATCACATTCGAATGTTTTTTCTTTCGTGTGGACACTGTTTATATGTTCCCTAAGGTTTGCTCTAAATTTAAATTTCTTGAAACAAATATCACAATCAAATCTTGTTTCTTCTGTATGCACAGCATTTATATGCTGCTTCAAGTATCCTTTCGCTGTATATGTCTTAAAACAAATATCACAATCAAATGTTTCTTTTGTGTGAGCGCTATTTATATGGCAGTTAAGATTTCCTTTATCTGTAAATTTCTTAAAACAAATATTACATTCAAGTGTTCTTTCTTTTGTGTGCATGCGATTTATATGGTATTTAAGATTTCCTTTTTCTGTAAATTTCTTAAAACAAATAGCACATTCAAATGCTCTTACTTTTGTGTGCACGCGTTTTATATGGTAATTAAGATTTCCTTTTTGTGTAAATCTCTTGAAACAAATATGACAATCAAATATTGTTTCTTTTGTGTGAACGACATTTATATGCTTTTTCAGCGAACCTCTTTCTGTAAATTTCTTAAAACAAATATCACAATCAAATGTTCTTTCTTTTGTGTGCACGCTATTTATATGCTTTTTCAGCGGACATCTTTCTGTAAATTTCTTAAAACAAATATCACAATCAAATGTTCTTTCTCTTGTGTGCACGCTATTTATATGCTTTTTCAGCGAACCTCTTTCTGTAAATTTCTTGAAACAAATATCACAATCAAATGTTGTTTCTTTTGTATGGACGCCATTTATATGCCTATTAAGGTGTGCTATTCGTGCAAATTTCTTGGAGCAAATATTACAATCGAATGTTTTTAGTTTAGTGTGAACATCTTTTATGTGTTGGTTTAAATTGGACCTTGATTTAAATATTTTGAAACACATTTCGCACTTTAATTTCTCATGTTTTTCTTGATTACGTTTATCTTCGATTGCAGAAACGCCATCAATGGAAGCTTCAGAGTTTAGTTTTTTATCTCTCGAACTAAATAAAGTTAATTCTGATTTATTATCATCTGTTGAATCTCGAATAGTCGGTAAATCCTTCATTAAGTCATCCTGAAAAATACAAAAAAGGTGAGTTATTTGGTGAACAGAATCTCCACATAATATTATTTTACAGTACAGTACAGAATTTATAATTAAACCAGTAATGCGATTTAAAGAATCACAATTGTTTTCTTTTTATTTCGAAGAAACTATTCAATTGAAGACACATAAAACTTACTCGGTATCATATAAAAATGTTTAATTAAGACATAATAATCATTTCATTCTCAAGCCAAGTATGACCACTTGTAATCGAAGCAAGCTTTGCTGTTGGTGCTATTTCGAATGAAACAACTTCATGCGCAGTTACGAGGAGACCCAAATATGGGTAAGAAATTAGCTTGTTTTCAATGTACACAGTGGTGGCCATCGTCACAAATTAAACAGATTGATCATCCCATGTAAAATCTTTAAATCATTTTAATTGTAAAAAAATTTGTATTCAAGTTAAGTAAAGGCCATATTGATTGCAGAGTAATGTAGGAGTAGAATAGTTCTTCTTTATAAAACTGGTTACAGCGTCCCTACAAACCCAGTCTAGATATACCACCCAAAAAGAGCTAAAAAACGACCCAGTTTCGCGTTGTGTACTCCCATAAGGATGAGCAATCTGTATATAATCTGTGGGAATGGTATTTCCATTGAACAATGATGTCGTCGGGCTTAGATATTCTGTAACCCTTAAAAACCAAACAAGGAAAAAATTTTATCATAAATGTGGTTAAGTTGACGAGTTCCAAAAATTAAGGTCTACACAAACTTGTACCCCGTTGATGCTACAGAAGAGCTAGCCAGTTATGTTTAGTAGGGGTAGAGCTGAGGTCGTGGGTTCAATATATAAATTACTCTACAGCAGTTGTCTACGCTATAAATTAGATGTACGGAGGGCACCAACCACCGCAATTGCGACGAGTAAAATTAGGTTTTTGTAGACAACCCCTGTCTACACTTAACAGCAAAACTTTAGCATTTACACAAGCAAGCAAACAAAAGAATAAGTCGTTCAGTTAAACAGTTGTATATTAAATATATGGAAAATACAATGACAAGTGACCGGTGCAACGGCTACAGTGTCACACAATTTAATCAAAACGAACAAATCACAATTTACTGAGCAAAGAAAATTATCACTGTGCTGGTATCATAGGAACTACAGTCTTCTTGCAGCTGGAAGTTGTTCTTGGCTCTTATACTGGATGATTTGTACATAATCAATTACAATTTTAAAACCTGCGAAGGCAGATCTTGTGGCTGTGGTCCGGACGAAAATCCTCAGCCAACTAGGACTTTAGACCTCATGAAACAGCTTGAACTTTGATCATCGCAAGCAGCAAAAGGCAATCACAGCAAAATACGCCTGGCTGGACGGTTTTCAAGTTGTTGAGGTAGTTTTCTTAGCCGGATGACCTGACTGGAAGGTGTTTCTTTATTCTATAAAAGTGTTAGGCAATTTTACTTAGATAAAGGACTTCGTCTGGTGTGAATTATACCATGGAGTTCCATTTAGAGGACATGTGGCCTTTAGACATTACATTTTGGGCTCCACCCAAGGTTCCTCAGTATAAAAAAAAACAAATTTCAACAACCTGCTCGCAATTTCTCTAGCAGAAAAACACATGAAAAATTAAAGAAAAAGACAATAAAGGCTTTCAACGTAGCTAGTGGAACATCTTCACAAAGCCAAGGTTACTTAAAGTCCGAAATTCGACATACACCGCCACTTAAGGCATTAAAACTGAACCATGCTCTTCTAAACTATGAATTTTATTTATAGAGTTAAGCGTTTCCAAATTGAAAACTTCTCCTGTCCCGTGTTAATTCCAGTTAGCGAATGGGAGCGCTTGTAAAATAACACAGCCCACAGTGAACGTTCTTAACGCACTGCACCCTCTATCGTTAATCTTGGGAACTATGAAATGTCAGCCTCTTGCTAACCTCTAAACTGCCGTTTTAATTATCATAACAAATGGATACAGCAACTAACGATGATTAATAAAAGGAAAACCTTCCCTAAAAGTAAAACCCAGGTATTTTTACAGATGCGTCACTGTTTTTCCCAAAACTTGCGTTACAGATGACAAAAACAAAGCTAAAGCCAGAAATACTCTGAGAAAAGGCCAACCAAAAAGGGGCAGCAACAAAACCTAAACAACAAAATCACAAATACACCAAAAATGTACTTACTGAAAACTTTATCAAACTTCCCAAAGTAGCAGCAAATACCTAAATATTCAAAAATGCACTTATCAAAGGGTTGCAAAAATTAAAGAATAACTTTTACCACAAACATTTACTCAGCGGAAGCAAATGTATTAACAGGCTGTTCTTATGGCAATTGTTAAATGGCCAAAATTGTATCTCAAAATAATTATTACATTTCAAAATTTGATACCGAATATTATTTGAATCCAAATGTACTTACATTTTTAAATGGTTAACTCTAAAAATACAGCTAAGTTATTAGCAGCTCCAACAACAGGATGATCCAAACTTGATGTTAAACAGCTAGTGTTTTATTAAGCTGTTAATCCCTCGATGACAAACCAAATACCATAGACATCAAATTCAAACAGCAACAATTGTAGTGTAGGAAAATCATTAGTTCGACGAGTAGACTGGAACAAACAGGAACAAGGACGAAGAAACTAAGTAGAACATGAAGAACCCATTACCTGGAACCGAAGAATCCATAACCAAGAACCGAAATATAGACTGGAACACGAAGAATCCATAATGAGGAACCAAAATATAGACTGGAACATGAACCCCTGTAAATAATTAAGCAAATGCATCACACAAACGCAAAATCTAACAGCAAACGAAACACTCACCTTATTTGGAAAAGGGTAAACAGAGCGAATGAGGAGTTGTCTGCAGGTATAGTCAGATGTTGTCACTTTTACCTAGCACACTGGCTGCGGCAGAAACGTCTCCCAAATCAAAAATTCAAAAGCCAAAACAGAGAACACATATTTTGTGAGAAACGGCAATTAATCGCCAATACTAGGCCTTTCACAGAACCGTAAGCTCACACAACGAAACTGATGATCTTAATTCTACATTCTACTTGACTTGCTACCACAGAGCAACTGTCTCAAACGCACAATGCTCGAAAAATGTAAAGACGATAAAAAAGTAGGGGCAAACTAAAGAAACGGGTATGTGACGAAAGAGCAGACTCGACAAGCTGTGTAACATAACCTGTTACGTTAACCTATATTTATAATTTATTCTACCAATAAATCCATTCATGTGCCTGTAATAATTGCCCATGTGGTAGGCAACTATAACTTGTCTCTGGAACATTATCTTAACGCGTGATACATATGCCAGCATCAGGGTTTTTCATACAGTTTTTGTGCCAATTTGTCTCCTATATAAGCGAGAATGTCCGTTTGCCAAAGGGAAGTAAGTGCTCTTACAGCCTTATGGTATGTTAAGGTATTTACTTTGAACCCTCTTATAGGTATCTGTTTTGTACGTTCTCTTACCAGCTCTAGAAACCGTTACATTTCCCCTGAACCCACAAAGCACTTTTATGGCTTTTCCTAAAGTCAGTTTAAGGTGTTTGTATTTCCTGAAAATAAACCAAGTTACATTTCCCGTGAATCCGCAAAACACTCATACGGCTTTTCTAAAGTCAGTTTAAAGTGTTTGCATTTCCTGAAAATAAACCAAGTCCCGAGTATATCACTCGTTGGAAGTGTGTAAAATTCAAACTACCTAACCGGAGAATTCCATTTCTCATACCGTCTACGAAAGAATTAAAATTTTACCAATAGCGTTACACTACCATACGAAATTTCACTTTTTAGTGAACCAAGCTGTAATATGTATAGACCAGAAACTCATACATGAGAATAATTGAAAGAAATCCAGTAATAAAGAACCCTTGTAAATTACTGTAAATATTGAGACAAGAAAATC
>JAUIMV010000081.1:0-10716 GCA_033557775.1 Berosus sp. SLE1611
TCGGATGGACTGAAGATTGTTCTTCAGTTTTTGAGAAAAATAAAGATTTTATTTTGTCAGCACATGTTCTACATGTTAACTTTCCAGAAACATTTTACTATTTCCAGTGATGCTAGTGGTTATGGTTTTGAAGCTGTGTTGTTTCAAGATTTTGAGGATGGCGAATATGTCAGTGGATATGCTAGCAGATCTCTTAATAAAACAGAGAGACAATATCCTACTACTGGAAAGGAATGCTTTGCCGTTCTTTTTGCAATTGCAAAATCTCGAAGGCTGTCATTTAATTGTTTTCACATAATTTCACAGACCCATTTGGTTGAACACATTGAAAGAACCTTTTGGTCAGCTTGTCCGTTGGAGTTTGAAAATCTAGCAGTACGATTTCGCAATTCGCCATCGTAAAGGCAAGGATTATGTTGTCCCTGATGCACTGTCTCGTGAAGTTATTATTAAGACTGATTCTTTAACATTATTTACTCTTTTTTGCTAGGCATAGGGTTACTTAATATATTAAGATGATTAATAAGGTTATCGCCAACCCTTTAAAATATGTGATATGGTGAGTTGAAAACAATATCTTTTACAATCATTTTAAACAAGTATATCATAATCTATTTGATTTTACTGAGAGCTGGAAAATTGTAGTACCTAAGGATAGCGTTCTGAAATCATTAAACAAAACCATGATAGTATTAAACTTCTATTAAATATATAAAACTTTTTATCGTATATCGAACAACTTTTTCTGACCTAAAATGAAGAGTGATATAAATAGGTGTATAAAAAAATTTTGGTATGTTTTACTAATAAACCAGAACAGAAAACACCTATTGGTCACATGTGTGGTCATCCCAGTATAACCAAGCTTTGGGAGTTAATTTGCGTAGATCTGGTTGGTCTTTTGCCGAAATCATGACACGGGTATATGTATGTACCACTAGACCTCCAGCTGAACATCCAGGTAAAAAAAATAGTTATAACAGAGCAGGCTTAACTTTATCTACATACACCTTTCACTCAAACTAAGGTCTTTTGTTATAAATAGCATCCAACGTGTTTTCTTTGCTATACCTGGTAACAGTCGTCTGTTATTAACTCCCTGGTTAAAGGGACGTACTCTCTCCCCTAAAAAAAACTTAAAACATGCTAGTGAAGTATCCAATGCATTACGTTCGAATAGATTTTCTCACCGATTTATAACTTAGTGAAATCTATGAAAATGTCATTCCAGGATTCTTTTATATTTTTTTTCGTTTATAAATTAATTCTGTGATGTATTAATGGAAAAAGTTATTATTTCATAAAAAGAAAAATTCAAATACTTTTATGGTATTTTTTTAATATTCAGTATTTACGACTGTGTACCAAACACAGTAGATACGATAAAAACATTTTTTAATATCACTGTGAGTAGGCGGCACACATATGTGTATCTTTATATAAAGAAGAAAATTTACGATACGCCCTAAATTAAGCTACAGAAAAACACTCCAAAACGAAAAATATTCGAAAGCGTATCTCCAAATTGTTTATGGAAAAATAGAACACTAAAAGCTTTTCATTTACATAACGAGCTTAATATTTTACTGTAAAAGCAAAATTAAAAGACTTAATAAATATGTTTGACCTGTATAAATCCAACGTAGCGTCATTTAATAAATTAATGTAGGCAGATATTTATAATGGAACGGATATCTGACATTGCTTAGCGATTATATAACTCGCTTGTTTACGTTTTTGAAATCAGCGAAACATCCGATTTTTCTGTAAATTGTGAACACTCGAAAATGTTTTCGATGTTAAATTCAAAGATACCAAATTAATGTGATGTAACATAGTAGTAATTAGTTACCTAATAATTACATGATTTGTTCACCAATTTGTGGGTGTTTATGTTCTATAAATTTACTACTAATGTAGGTTACAATGTGGCAATAATTATGTTGTTATCTGGCGGAGCTTTCTAATAACTAATTTAGTTTTCA
This sequence comes from Berosus sp. SLE1611, assembly GCA_033557775.1. NCBI lineage: Eukaryota > Metazoa > Arthropoda > Insecta > Coleoptera > Hydrophilidae > Berosus > Berosus sp. SLE1611. The sequence goes on from JAUIMV010000081.1 coordinate 1,986, forward strand.
GAGTTAGTTCATAACATATTCGCCTAAAATGTTGATTATCAATTTTACAATATACGGTCACGGTTTTCGAATGAACATGTATAAAACATAGAAGCTTTAGAAAATCGGATTACTTTCGTTAAAATTAAAACGGTCTAGAACACAGAATACCGATATAATAGACATATAACGGAATAGGAAAATCCCAAATCTCATACAATACCAAATGTCGATAACGTGTATAAAATCGAAACAAAATTCATTTATCGTGGGAATATCACCAACATATTCCCTATGTATTAGTGCTTGGTGCAGACTAAAGGTAGGTAGATCAGAATGTGCATTCCAAAGCCCACTTATGATTAGTACCACAGATACAGATGAATCACGCAAATGAAAAGATGCGCAGCTATAAACGTTAAATCGCTAGCAAGTTAATTTATGTACTATGAAATATAATATATGTTTATTTTCCATACTTCCAGGCATAAAAATAAAATACAAAATGCTCTTATAACCGATACAAATAAAAACAATTTTTTATACAAGGAGCTTTAGCTATTTAGGAAGACAAAGCCAATAGGGTTGTTAGTCAAGCCAGCTAAAAAGAAGCAACAGGCTTCCATCATCACCTCAAAAAAACAAAATTAATAAATAAATTAAAAAATCCTGACTTATTTCAACGGACTTGCCAATACGTAAGAAAAAAGGACCCTACCTAGAAAGCTCCAGCCTGCTGCCTGAAAACTAGTTTGTATATGTCATGTTTAAAACCAGTAATTCTTTTCCCTTTTATAAGTAACGGAATTTTATTGTAAATAATAACAGCCCCTTCGCTCGCGTCTCTGCTATAATCAGTAAAAAAGTGGCAAGTCCTTCAATACTAAAGAAACGAAGTACATATTTTCCCTCAAAATCAATAACAACTATCTGCTGCTTGTTTTTTTTACAGAGGTAGCTTTGTCTAAACCGCTTTTTCGAACTGTGTCAATAAATGATTGTTGATAGTTGATGTAGTATGAAGATGGGTACGTCCTTAGTATATTTCGAGATCTAGAAAGAAATAAGTTTAAAAGGTTTCTACGCAAATTTTGTACTATCATGCTGATTCTTTTCGTAATTTTTTAAAATGAAAGTATCAATGTTCTACCCTTAAAGAAAGTAATTCTTTAGTGACCCAGCCTCCCTTCAAGTGTTAAACTCTGAGCTCTAGCGTAGCCTTTGAACTAATATGGCCGATGCACACTTGATATAGGGATTATGATATTTTGAATGTTAAATTTTGACGGATGTATCAAATCATTGCTTATTTTTATTTAGATTTCGTTTTTCATTCAGGATTATTCCGTAACTAACGATCGTTATTTATCGCTGTTGTTATTAGTTGTTATTTTAGAAGCAATATTGTTATGCTAAGTTGACCGTTTAACTTTTACATGATTACATTTTGACAGCAAAAATAATGGTCACCAAATAGAAAATTTGTGTCAATAATGCAATTCATGTAAATATAAGACCATTTTACGCATCCTTACTGCATCAAAAAGCGCAAGAAGCCATTTTAAACAAGATTTCTTGATCAATTGAGTTCCCACGTGTCTGATTGTCGGTGTATACCAAAGGATAAATGTAAGACTAGTGCATCAAAGAGCCATCTTCCGCAAATTTGAGTTACAACACAAAGTTTTAGTGATTCATAGCTCCTGAAGACTCTATATTTTATGTACTAGGAAACATTTATTTAAAAGAAAATTATATTGAGCTTCAACCTACAAATCTGGCTCTTTAATCCACTTTGTCTACATTAACCTTATGGTATGACACCAAAATCAGGTTTGTCTGACCTCAAGTTATCCAGAAATCTCGTTTAAAGATAGCACTTGCAATCTTTTCAAAATGGCGAGTAACAACTTTTTACACAGTAAAGAAGCTAAAATGGTATTACATTTACACAAATGGCAGTATTTACACAAATTTTCTACTAAGTGACTGATTTTTTTTTAACAAAACCTAAATCTTGAAGATTTTGTCAACAAATTGTCATGTTAATTAAAAAATTTTACATAAGCACCACATATTAAACATATAGGCAACTGAATAGGTAAAAATTCAGCCTGATCCCTTTCGGTGACATCCAGGTGGCGCCACTTTAGCTCGTCTAAATCAATGAATAATAAAGTAATGGGAATAAAATGTATTACAAGAAACTATTCTGTTGAACTAAACAGTTCAACTGAACAGTTTCTTATAATACATTTTATTCCAATTACTTTATTATTCATTGATTTAGACGAGCTACAGTGGTGCCACCTGGATGTCACCGAAAGGATCAGGTTGAATTTTTACCTATTCAGTTGCCTATATGTTTAATATGTGCTTATGACGAGGATATGCTAGCGTCTGAGAATTCAGTAGTCCGATGCAATCTAACAAACAAGGAGCACTCCAAGATATACAAAGACGTCAATTATTAATAATACTATTTTTTCAAAAAAGCTCCACACGCATCCCGAAACCCTATGTTGTTCATTGTGTGAATAATTCTTTTCTGGAATATAAAAATTCTAGAGATCTGCGAAGCCAGGTTCCACAACACTATCCTGCAGCCTTGATTTCACAAGAGCAAAATAAAACATTTTCAGATGATGGAAAGTAACTAGTGATCTAAGTCTTAAAATGAGAAAATTAAAAGAAGATAATTTCGAGGGCAAATGCTCAAGATGGGTATCCGAGCTCAAACCGTGGTCCAAGCACAACTCGAGAAACTTTATGGAAGACACGAACTTAATAGACTGCGAAGATGACACTACAAACGGACTATAGTCATATGCATCGCATATACAGAAGTTTGTCGCAACTGTCTTAGCCATGTTGAGTTGATGGGCGTTCTCCTGGGCACAATTCTCCATCCCTCTAACTCCCAACACTGCAGTGTCACATGCAACTCCCATGGACTCTGAACTAACACTCAGACTTGTATCATCTGCGTATTGAATTATATTACCAGCTTCAGTGCGGTTTGCGAGATCATTGGCATATAAAACAAACAAAATAGATCCCAAAATAGAACCCTGTTGTACTCCAACCAGGACAGAAGATGGAAAACTTTTGCTGCCAGATATTAACTGAACGCTTTGTTGTCTGTCACTTAAATATGATTAGCCTCATTTTCTGAATTACTTCGACTTTATATAGGTATCGTTTAGCATCCCCACCCCAACATAATATACCATGCAAAAGTATTGATTAGCATATTGCATGCTAATTGTTCGTATAATGTTTCTGCTAACTAACTAGATAGCTTTCTGAAAGATCCTATAGGTTTCCCTATTCTATTTCAATTATTTAATTGTACATTTCTTTTAGCAGCAGCTCAGTCGCCGTTTTCCTTTGCAGTTTACATCGCAGTTTACCTAAAATTTGCTTCATACTTTGCACGTTTTGTTGGAACCATTGCTTTAGCACAGGCCTGTGATTTTCAAAGAACTAACTGTTTTACAAAATGAATTGTACTATATAGGTACCTGAATCAACTAATATTTGTCAATAATAAGTTTGGATTTTCTCAAAATACAATGTCCAATGGCTTTTATGGTGAGAAAGGATGCAAGTAATAAAAGAGGCACAATGGGCGTAGGTAGTCATAAAAATTAATGTATGGTTCCTAGTAAGTTTGAACCACATTTTATAAAAATTACCTACCTAGAATGGACGAAAATTTTAGATGCATGTTATACAATGAATGTATGAAAAATACAAAAAATAGCGCTCCAAAATGGGAGTGAGTCTTATACGACGGAATATATGCTATATTGTGTATTTTCTTCTTCAGTACGTTCTCGCTTATCAGTGCTCTTAGCCTTCTCTACCCTATTTGATTTCTGGGACTATTGCAGTTTACAAATCTGACTTTGTTTCATCAGTATTTCTATTTGTGTATCAGCCAACAATAGTTTTCTAATAAGTTTTTTGTTACTCACCTTGGTAATATTTATAAATTTCTTCATCTTGCACTTAACAATTAGCAGACTTGATCGTCCTATTCTGACTCGGTAATTTTAATTAGCTCATAATATTCTAGGTATTTGGATTTTCTCAAAAAGCAGAAATAAACGAACCTTTTACTTTTATCAACCAAGACAAAACTTTTATTTTTTCTGTTTTACAAATAAAAATACGGGTGTTATTACAAATATTGCTGTTTTTGAATAGGGGGTAGAAAAAATATTACAAAAGAAATAATATCTAAAAGAACATCAGAACCAAATGGCAATATTCAGGGAAACAACATATTCCAAGTGGGCGGTGTGAGGTAGAAGCACATACCAACGGTTACGGTAGATGCCGTTTGGTCTCAATAGGGTAGTTGACAAAAAAATAAACCAGAGGTATTTTTCATTGGTTTTGTTGCTTATGGTCTAAAGCATCGGTCGGCAACCTTTTGTTGTAAAAGGGCCAAATATTTTACGTGGGGATTAGTGCGGGTCGCACTTGGGTCACATGTCATTACACTGTAATGTGGTATTGTAGGTATACTGTAATTATTACAGTTTACTGCAATATTTGTGTACAAATATTTTAGTTTTAAAATTAAAACCCCTATTGTATATTTTTAAGAAATTTATTTTAGTAACTACAATGAAGTTAATAAAATCAATGAGATTTTTGTGGTTGCATTTGACTTGCAAGTTTTTCTATATTAGCTTGCATTTTTGTAGTAGAAACGCGTAGTATTGCGTCTAAATGTGAATCCGATAACCGAGAACAATGTTTATTTTTTCGATAATTCAGAATTGAAAAAGTTTGCTCACAAATATATGTACTACCAAACATAGTAATTATTTGCTGAGCAAACCTTTTTAACTCCTTGTAGTTTTCAGAAGGCAAACTCCCATAGAAATCCACCAAGTTAGTTGCTTCCTTAAAAGCCATTTTAAGTGTGGTATCACTTTGCAAATCTATCACGTTGATTTGCAAATCGCTCGGAACATTATCGATATCCACTGCGAAAGGGTTTTCAAAAATCTCCATCTTACGTGAGATCTTTTTAAAATCTGCAAACCGATTTTCAAACTCAGTTTGAAGTTGCATTAATGCACTTTTCATTTTAGTGTTCTGCCAAACAAAATTTATCCCAGCCTCTTCTACTGCTTTCTTGCAATTTGGAAAATGATCGAGTTTTCTTTCATCGATATGCTTGATAAATAATGTTAGTTTCATTTCAAATGATTTAACATCTGAATACATATTGCATATCAATTTATTTTTTCCCTGTAAACGTGTATTGAGTAGATTCAGTTCGGCAGTCAAATCAGTTAAAAACCCAAGATCTACAACCCACTGGTTATTGGAAAGTTCGTGTATTACCTTTCCTTTCATCTCCATGAAGTTACAAATTTCTTTCCTCAAATTAAAAAATCGTTGAAGTACTGCTCCTCGGCTTAGCCATCTTACATCACAGTAATATATCACGTCACTATATTCAGCTTCCATATCTTCCAAAAACTTTTTGAACTGGCGGTGAGTAAGCCCATTTTTTCTTATAAAATTAATAGCAGATACAACGGTATCCATTATTTCTTTCCACGATAAAACCTTGCAACACAATGCTTCTTGATGGACAATACAGTGAAATATATATGGAACTTCAGATCCAGACTCTAGCAGTTTACTATTGACTCTTCCGACAACACCTTTATTATGACCGCTCATGTTTTTTCCACCGTCCGTGGTGATGCTGGTTAATTTATCCCAGCTCAAGCCGCATGTAACCAGAGCTTGTTCCAAGTGGTGAAATAAATCCTCTCCCTTTGTAGTTCCTTCAAGACTGCACATTTTCAGTAACTCCTCATATACCGAAAAGTTTTCGTCAATTCCTCGTACAAATATTAGGAGTTGTGCCGTATCCGACACGTCCGTACTTTCGTCCATAGCAATAGAGTAGTACGGAAAAGTCTGCGCCTTATCCTTAAGTTGTTCATACAAACTAGCACCCAAGTCTTCGGTGCGGCGGGTGCAAGTTCTAGCAGAGAGACTAACGTTTTCAAACATTTTTTTCTGTTCCGGGCATACTTCCTCCGCAATAGCTAAGACACATTCTTTTACAAGTTCACTGTCGGTAAATGGGCGACCATGCTTTGCTATTATCTCTGCTACTTTGTAGCTGGCACGAACAGCTGATTCGCTATTGTCTATCACAGCTTTAAAGATGTTCTGTTGATTTTTGAGTGACGATTTCAAGTTATTAATTTTGATTTTTCGAGATTCCCCTTCAAGACACCCAAATTTAGCTTTGTGCTCAGTATCATAATGTCGCTTCAGGTTATATTCCTTTACTACGGAAATACTCTTTTGACAGATTAAACACAAAGGTTTTTCTTTAAATTCAATAAAAAAATATAAATTTGTCCATGCATCATTAAAAATCCGTCTTTCATCAACGATCTTCCTTTTCTTAGAAGCCATCTTGGGTGTATAAATCTGCAAAAATAAAAATAAAATATATAATGGGGGCTATTCTGATTCGCATTTTGCTAGATAGCAATTGCTAGCTAGCAAAATTTCATCGGCAAACCAAGAGATAGAAAATTGCAATTTTGTTTAAAATACTGTGATGTGGCTTGCTACTTTTTGCTAATGAATAAAAATCATAGCAAAATGTTTTAAACATAAAGGCTTTATTGCTATATTTTGTTTTAATAACGAAATATTGCTGGCTAGCAATTGCTAGCTAGCAAAATGCGAATCAGAATAGCCCTCAATATCTATTTGTTTTTACGGATAGCGAATATTTTTATACAAAAACACAAAATCGTACACCTTTAGTGACATGAGTAAACAAATACTATCGTATTATTAGGCAAGCACAACAAATAATCTACTTACTTGGGACTTTCAATAGCTCGCAAGTTGCAAGCTATAGAACCAAAAACTCATAGATACTGTAATATTGCATTATTACGAGTATAATCATTACTTGACACGTCCGGAATAGTATTATTATCATGAAATAGGTAGGTACTTACCTAGAACGCTAAGAGAATGCAGAAAAACAACAACACAGATATTATCAATAAATAAAACTTGCCGCGAATGTAAACGCCAACGTAGCAAAGTAGTTAGCGCAGCACGAACGAACTACGTTACTGGCGATCGACAATGGAATGAGGCGCTTCACAGGCCAATGACGCTGGCTACGCTGCTCAACGCGGCATTTTGCCTGACGCCACGTGCATTTTGACAAGTTAACCTCTTTCGAAATTTGCATTTCTACTTTTAAGATTTCCATGTCAACTGTTTTAGATAGTTGGAAATCGCATGCATGTTACCTCGGTGCACTTATATTAACCTTTTTTTTTCACAAAACAAAAAAAACTATGAACATAGCAAGTGCGTTTGAAATGTAAACAAATCCAGCTGGTTGATATTCTTGGTTGACATGTCCACCATGGTTTTCCAAATATATAAATAATTTCACTCGAAATGGAAGGTTTTTAACAAATTTTAAAATGGCCAATATTTTTTGTCTTTTAGAATATGCAAACACCCTGAATCATGCAATAACTCTATTCGCCACCTTTCACTCCATTGTGTATTGGTATAATATTGTCGGCGAGGATCTTGCGGGCCGCACCAAGACAACTCTCTCCATCTCTCTAGTTTATCATACTCGTTGACGATGATGTTACCCTGTTTGTCAACTAGACTATTTGCTGTGGATTTGTAGGTTCCTATTATTTTCTTCACCCATTTAAACATATTAAACGAGTCATTCCTTTTCTGTTCTTCGACTTCCGTACATTTATTATGATACCATGTTTCTTTTGCCGGGAATACCTTCTTTCTCTCTTTTAATCCTCTTGTATTTCTCAGCATTTTTATTTTTATATTTTCTTCTGTCGTCCAACAGTACTAAGATTTCTTCAGTCATCCATTGCTTTTTCTTTTTTTTCTGACCATTTTGAAATCCCTTGTAGTTTCTTGTATTATTATTTTGAACTGCTTCCATTGGTCTTCGCTATTTTGTGTGCTTGGATCTATAGTTTGGAATCTATCATCTAGATCTTTTGCGATTGCTTGTTGGTTGTCTTGGATGAGATCGATATTCAGTTTATGTACTGGTTGTTGTCATTTTGTTTTTTTTAAGTCTGAGCCGCATATCGCTAATCAATATGGTGTGGCCCAAGGGGACGTCTGCTCCAGGTAATGTTTTAGTTAACATTAATCCTGTTAACAAATATGTCAACGAGTTGCATCGTGTCATCTCCAGATATGACAGATTCTTCTCTATATCGAAACATAAGACCTCAGCCATAAATCCATTAAAATTTCTTTGGTGGACTGACACAGCCTTTTTTAACCTAAAAATGGTCAACAACACAGCTAGCATCTTACTAAAAGAATGTTTAAGTTACTTTGATTGAGTTTCGGTATCGTTCATTTGTTGTTATATAGTCAATTTGATTTCTTATTATGCTATCTTGGGTATCTGCTGGTGATTTCCAAATATATAGTCACCTTGGTAGTAGCTCGATAAAGGTGTTTGTCACACATAGGTTGTTTTCTTTACACAATTCTATAAAACAGTCTCCCCGTTTGTTACGTTGTCCGAGGCCAAAGTCCCCGACGATTTTTTTTTGTCGGCCTTTGCCCACGTTGGCCTTAAAATCCCCCATTATGATAGTGATGTCCTTGTTTTTTAATTGGTCTGTTACTCTTTTGATGTCAGTATAAAACTTCTCTAATTCTTCCT
>JAUIMV010000082.1:0-10715 GCA_033557775.1 Berosus sp. SLE1611
AGAAAAACATACCACAACCACAACTTTTTCATTGTATCGTTCCTCCAAACGAAACCAAGATATTTAAAATCCCCACAAAACTTCCAGACGGTGACTACCTAATCGAAAAAGGCCAACTAGATCTTATTTGTAACATTGACGAAATTATAACGCAGGTTAAAAACAAAGAAATTCAGATACAACTAACGAATCCCACTAATAATATTTTCCATGCTAAAATCGATACCAGACTATTAGCTCAAAAAAAAGATACAGCAATTAAATAACTTTATTCTTTCAGACGAAATCAACTTTCACGCAAATCAATCATTTGATGTTGATATCACAAACATTCGGTTAGATCATCTAAATTATGAAGAAAAATGCCAACTCCTCCGGATCTTAGATAAAAATAAAGAAGCTCTATTTAACCCAACCGGTCCATTACATTTTACAAACGAAATCAAACACGAAATAAAAACAACTGATGAAATCCCTGTTCATGCAACGACTTACAGATTCCCTTTTGTTCACAAACAAGAAGTTTGCAGACAGATTAACGAAATGTTAGAGAAAAATATCATCCGCGAGTCTTTCTCACCATGGTCATCCCCAATTTGGGTTGTCCCAAAGAAAATTGATGCCTCCGGAAAACAAAAGTGGCGTTTGGTCATTGACTATCGTAAGCTAAATGATAAAACAATAGATGATAAGTACCCTTTGCCGAATATTACTGACCTTTTGGATAAATTGGGCAAGTGTAATTACTTTTCAACCCTAGATTTGGCGAGCGGATTTCATCAGATCCAAGTACATCCAAATTCAATAGAGAAAACCGCTTTCAGTACCGAAGAAGGTCATTTTGAATTTTTAAGGATGCCATTTGGCCTTAAAAACGCCCCATCAACTTTTCAACGAATGATTAACCATGTCCTGCGTGATTATATTAATAAAACTTGTTTAGTCTACATGGATGATGTCATCATTTTTTCTACCAGTTTAGAAGAACACATGGTCAATTTAGATAAAATACTAAGAACTTTAGCAACAAAAGGACTAAAAATCCAACTTGACAAGAGCGAGTTCCTCCACAAGGAAGTTCTATTTCTCGGACATAAGGTTACTTCAAGAGGCATAGAACCCAATCCAGATAAAATCAAATCCATAGTAGAATTTCCAGTCCCTAAGGCCCAAAAAGAAATAAAAGCATTTCTCGGACTAACAGGCTATTATAGAAAGTTCATCCATAACTTTGCTAAGATCTCTAAGCCCTTGACTCATTGCTTAAAGAAAGGTAAAAAGGTAGAACACACACCGGAATTCATACAGGCGGTTGAAAAACTAAAACAAATAATTTCTAACAAACCGATACTACAGTACCCAGATTTTGATAAACAATTTATCGTCACCACAGACGCATCGAATTTCGCTATCGGAGCAGTACTTAGTCAAAAAACAAACGAAAATAGTGTTGATCTCCCAATCTGTTTCGCTTCTCGAACCCTTAATCAGTCAGAAACCAACTATTCCGTTATTGAAAAGGAATTACTTGCCATTGTATGGGCTTGTAAAACATTTAGACCATACATTTACGGAACAAAATTCATTTTACGAACGGACCATAAACCACTTCAATGGTTATTCAGTCTTAAAGAACCACAGTCGAAACTTGTACGGTGGAGGTTGAAACTGGAAGAATATAATTACACTATCGAATACGTTAAAGGGAAAACTAATTACGTCGCCGATGCGCTTAGTAGAATAAAACCAGAAGAAATTCACGCACTCGATGATAAATTGGAAGACGACTCTAAAGACGACGCTGCTTCATCTAATATAGCAACAAACAATTCTGTCACCAGAGAAACAATAGAATTAGATGGAAAAAGTACCGTGCATTCTACGAAAGAAACAAACATAGAATTCCCAATATCAGACAAACCTATCAACAGTTATCAGAGGCAAATATTTATAGAACTTCACCCTAAAGAGTTAACCACACGAGTGCAAAAACTCTTTGGTAAAGAAATGTACACTTGGAAAATAAATCAACACGACGACCTAGACAAACAATTTATGAAGGTAACAAAAGAATTTTTGAAACCGGAAAACCAATACGCGCTATATTTTTTAGATCACGAACTAGAAAAGTTATTTAGTAAATTTGCACAAACAAATCTTGAGAAACCTCTTAAATTTATTTTATGCCGAGATAAAAAGATTAACGTTACCAATCCTTTACAGCAAAAAGACCTCATACGAAAAATTCACGAAAACTCGAATCACAAAGGTATCAATGAAAATCTCAAAGAATTGCAGAATAAGCATTATTGGCCAAACATGCAAAAACATCTGAATGCATTTATTAATGAATGCAAAACATGTCTCGCAACAAAAACTGAACGTAAACCTATAAAAAGAGGACCAACTCTGCATAATCCCCATGGCGATTACCCTTTTGACCATATTTATATAGATACGATCACCCTTGAGAATAAAATTTTCTTAACAGTTCTAGATTCCTTTTCGCGTTTTGGACAAGCCATCCATATATTAACAAAAAATGCTCTTGAAATTAAATCCAGTCTTCTTAATTACTTTTCACAGCACAATATCCCTACAACTATCACTAGCGATAATGGCACTGAGTTTCAAAATGATTTGATTAAAGATTTTTCGAACGAGCTTCAAATTATGTGGCATTTTAATATCCCCACTCGACCCCAAGGTAGAGCATTAGTTGAGCGATTTCATTCAACGCTACTTGACAATATTCGTTCCTTACGAACCAAATATCCTTATAGGCCTATTACTGAAATTGTTACACTTAGTGTTATTTATTATAATAATTCGATTCACTCATCTACTAAACATAAACCCTTTGCCGCTATATACGGTTATGAGAGTAATATTTTGAATAAAATACCCGAACTCGAAGACCTTACTATAACGGATAAAATCGAACAACATACGGAACGAATAAAAGTATTGCAAAATATTTTATTAAAACCAGCGGAAGAAAATTATAAGCCTATCGAAATCGGCCCTAACAAAATAACCTATATCAAAAGGCCTACAGCCAAAACAAAACCTCAATATACCCCTATAGAAATCGTCAACCAAGACAAAAAATTAATCTATTCAGAAGATCAACGTTTTCATGAGGAACAACTAAAGCTTAGAAAGAAATTACTTGTTCCAGATGATAAAAACAACCTTCCTTTTGATGATCCTTCTATTCCTTCAACTAGCACAGGCCCAGTTGACGAAGGAAGAAATAAGTAACCCTCTTCTTCCGATATACTATGGTAAAGCTTATATGAACACGCAAAATACTAACTATTTCTACTACATTAATGCTTCAAAAATATTGCAACAAATTAACCGTTTACAGAGTTCCTTACAGATCATGCGAATAAAAAATAATGAGTACGAATCAATTTTAATAAACGAAAAAATTAGGAGTATGATCCATAACCTCAACGCGCTTAAAAATTTACTTCCAAGTCGTTTTAAAAGAGGACTTTTGAATTTCGTTGGTCAAGCTTCACATTGGTTATTTGGCACTTTAGACGAAACCGATAAAACTGAAATTGTTAATTATATTAAACAAATTCAAGCAAATGAAGGGAACATTAAAAAATCTTTCTACAAAGATCAAATATTGCTAAAGAATATTACAGAGACATACGATCAGAAAATAAATACTCTTGTGAACAATCAAGCCATACTATTGCATCAATTAAAAAAAATTAACAATTTGAGCTCTCTTTCAGTATTGATAAAAATAATCGATTTGCAAAACGAACTATTACAATTAGAACAATTAGTTAACCAGATTATAACAGCTGTTAATTTCGCACGTATGCATATAATTCACCCTGCTATTTTAAACTCTAATGATCTTCAAAATTTAATAATAAAGTTTAACCATAACTTGCCTTTAAATACTTTCGAGATTTATCAATTGATCCATTGTAATTTACATATTGAAGGTAGTTTAATCATTTTTATACTTACTATACCACAATTATCTCAGCCATATCATTATTTTAATTTACTGACAATACCCGTAAATGAAAAAACGATTTATGGTCTGCCTTCCTTCTACCTATCCTTTAATAAAGATCAATGGACAACTGAAGAACCATGTATGGAACTAGAAGCCATCTTCTTCTGTAACAAAATTAATTTAAAACCACCTTCACCCTGCCTACAAAATATTTTGACGACAGGAAATACAGCAAAATGTACGATCACCAGTGTTGTGCAAAGCAAAGACATCATCTTACCAATTTCCAATGAAGTTATAATATTACCAAAAGGTAATGTTACAATTGAATCTAATTGTTCGCTAACACCAGTGATTGTTAAACGACCAACAGTGATCCACGCAAAACAGTGTTCCATAGTGTACCAAAACCAGACAATTTATCGACCGATGAAAGAACTCAGCATTCTACCCATTTCATCATCATTAACTGAGTTACCAACTGACGCTATTAGAAAAGTAAAACTTGAAATTTCTAAAGTACACATGTCGGACAGTATTAAACAATTTGATATTCCTTATGTACAAAATGTTGATCTGTATACTCATCCCACCTCAATTACTTTGTATTTGCTAATTGCTTTACTTATTATTTTATTTTTGTTGTATCTTGTGAAAAAATTGTTGCCATTGTATTTCCCATTTTCTCTATGTAACAATAAAACCAATTCAAATAATCCACAACCTGAACATGAATTTGATGTTATTTTAACTTAAAACTTTGCGTGAACGTGGAATTTTCACGCTTGATGAGGGAGATGTTATGTATTGCTTATTTTATTATTGTTTATTATTATTATTTGTTAAATATATACACTTCCATTTTTTATAACTATTTCATATGTACCTTTTATATTATTATTACTGTAATCGTTAATAATTTTCTATTAACTTGTTTTGTGTAATTCTTGATAAATTCCAAATACGTAATCAATACTTTGCTTACCGCGATATTTTAACTTTCCTTATTAATATTTCAATCAACTTGTTATCGACGCGATACTTGTATCTTTTCAGTTATTCTTCCTTATTAGATCCATTAGTTATCAATCCACTTTTATCAAAGCTTTGCTTTTAAGGTATCAAACTTCCTTATGGTATCTTAAAATGTTATAATTGGAATTTGTTAAGAATAATCGATTTACCAACCACATGTAATTAACTATTATCTATGTTGCCACCCTTTAAAACCTGTGTTCTGTCCTGTAAAGAATCAGTTTAATTTTGTAGTTCATACAATAAACATCGTTACCACGTAACCTGAAGTTTTATTTCACCAACATTGTGAAAATTGAAGTGCAAAATTATTCTCAAAAGTAATAATTAACAAAAAGAATTTTATTCTTTTTGACGAAGGCCCAAAGGACCTACATGATTAGACACAGATGTATACAATTTATGATTGCCAGGCATAGGTCCGACCATCTGCTCCTCAAAATTTATAATAACTTTATTACTTAATACACAGCGGACCAATTTGCAAACAAAAAGATGTCGTTAAGGTACACACAGCCCAAAGTTCTCCAAGTTTTTTTGCCGAAGAAACGTCAACCTGCCCGGCTACTTAGTCGTCCAGATGTGACCAACATCTTGAGTTGGCCCTATCTCTCCAGCATACCCAGTGAGCGAACATGTATCGGGTTGTCCAAATAAAAGAAAGGTTCAACAATTAATTACGTGGCTTTCCTTATAAATCAGCTTGAGACCGGGCTTAATAGCGGCCAGAGCCGCAGAGGGAGGGCTCTCAATAAAAACAAGAGAACCAGTCGAGCACACAATGGGTCGTGATGTTGTTCGGTCCATTTTGGAATGCTCCCTGGATCGCTGCAGCTTTTTTCTTTCTGTTTATTTACTTGTTCAAATAATAGCTGCTGACAGCACTAAAAAACATTTCTTTTTTACATATTTTGTTATTTGTTAGTTGTGTGGATGCCGCTCTCAAGATAGACCTAGCCGCGGTAGGTAAGTTCTTAATTTAATGGTTTAAGTCAAACTTGATGGACTTGAGTCGCTAATCGCCTAAATATGTTAAGTGCCTTCTTCTGTTTGTTTTTCTGTTAGGTGTTGTTTTCAAGAATTACGTTGAGAATTGCTGCCCACGTCTCCATTTTAGGACAATAATGTCATCAGAACTCGCATCAAACTTTTTGCCATCTTACTTAAAGGCCACCAAGGTTGATTTGCAGAAACAGAGAAACAATAAAAAACGCAAATTAAGAAACTTACAACAGTAAAACCTATTAGAGAAAATTTGTGGGAGTGAATGAATTTAAACTTCTTGAATATTTTTGAAATCTTAGGCTTTATCTATGCAGATCGGAGACTTATAATTTTTGTTAATTTTTAGATCCAACTTTCAACGTCGGAAGTAGCTCAAATACGTTACGCGGATCGTTGAGTTATGTCTGCATCAAGAAGGCGTACAGATATTCAACGTAGGCAGGATACTTTTGGTTAGACGTTAGTTTCAAAGAAAATCTAAACGCATGTCTCAAGTCGTTTGTTTATATTTAAGATTCAGCACAACAAATGTGAATTCGTCCCTCTTTATTAGAATGTTTTCGATTTGAAATCGAAGACATTCTTATAACAAGGGACTATTCACATTTATTCTGCTGAATCTTAAATATAAACAAACGATTTGAGACATGGGGTTAGATTGTCTTTGAAACTAACGTCTATAGCGCGTTCAAACAAGATTGGCCGGGTTTGTAAAGATTTTAGTTTCTTACTACCTGAAGCAGTGGAGTAGTTATTTGTATTCTATACAATGGTTTATGATAGGCTATAATGACTTTATGGACATGCGAAAAGTGTGTTCACTACAAACCGTTTTGCTAAGGTTAACCTTTTTTAAGTATGGCTCTTGATTGCACATTCTGTGAACAAGTGCCTCAGACTACTGTAAATTGCACTTCTTTGTTACATTGTATTTTATACTTTAAGGGAAAATGAGCTCTATTGCGGCCAATTTTAAATAAACAGACTTTAGTTACCTGTCCCCTCTTTTACGTATAAATTTGTGTGCTAGTATGAGCCTTCATCTGGTGGCATATGCTTCTTCTTGATATGGTGGGACAATATATACTTGTGCTTGGTAACATAACCACAAAAAACACACTTGAACTGAGGATCGACACCACAGATGTACTTAACATGCCGCTGAAGATTGTCCGACCTCGTAAAACATTTTCCACACCTCGGACACATATTATATTTCAACTGGACATCAGGTATAAAAATATCTGAAAATAAAAATGGTTAGCAAAAAAGCAAAAAAAAAGAAAAATAACTAAAATAATATAACGGCAAATAAAAAAGTAAATTAAATAAAAGAAATAGAAAAACAAAAAATAAAATTTAAAAAAATATAGAGGGTGAAAAATAAATAGTAGTAGTTATTTTAAGGGTACGTATCTATCGTTCAAATGTACCTAAAGAACAAAATTAATTAAAAATCTTCTTACAAATACCAGACAGTGAATAAACGTAGTGTTGATGTCATCATTAAATATGTGTTTCGTTTTTGTTATTTTTTAGTGTTAGTTATCCTACCGTTAGTTAACACTAAGATAACTAACGGTAGGATAACTAACACTAAAAAATAACAAATACAGAACACTAGTTTAATGATGACATTAACACTATGATTATTCACTGTCCTGTTTTTGTAAAAAAAATTTAATTAATTTTATGTTCTTTAGGTACAATTGAACGATAGATACCTACCCTTAAAATATCTGCTACTACTTACCTTTCACCCTGTGTATATATAATAAATTTCAGTACAGATAAAATACTTACTTATCTATATGAGGTAGTTCATCACTAAAGTTCAAAATATCGGGGAACTTTTTCTCTGCAGTTTCAACAATATAATGTAGCAGAGTCTGCTTGTTATGTACATCTTTAGTACCTGTTAGTTTGGTTAGAAAACTCATCTCAAAGCCGAAAGCCTGAGCATTTCGACTGCCAGAATTCATGTAATTTCCTAAAAGTAGAATCAACTCTAAGAGTTTTGCAAACTTCTTGCTCTTTTTAAGCTCTTCGCAGGCTGCTGTTGTTGCAACAATATCGGGTTTGATATCACCCACCATCTCTGAGTAAGTTTGCCTAAACCTCAAGGATCTCAACCTCGGTAATAGCCTCTTGATCTCAGATATTTTGACGCAAAACTGTTCTGCTTCCGTGAGTTCATTGTAGGAGTCTTTGTACTGCTGAAGTTTCGTAAGCTGGTCAGGTGGTGGCAGATACTAAAAACAAATTTATTTTTATTATTATTATATAAAAATATAATGGACAAAACTTTTACGGGAAAAAACAGTGCTTCTTACTCAAATACAAGATTTATCTTCATTTTAATATGACAATAAAAAATAAAACAGTTTATATAGGTATTGTTTTATATATATAAATATATATATATATATATGTATATGTTATGTATTAGTCTGTTTTAATGTAATACAATATTTTAAACGATGTCCAAACTCACCTGTATAAGTGATTCAATCACATTTTCAGTAAGCATTTGACTATCACAACGTAAGAGACATTTTTTGATGTCCTCATACGGCATATGTTTCAAGGAACCACCAAGCAAAATACTAATGTTCTGTGCTGATTTGGCGTCTAAAACCTTTAGTTCTTTCGTCTTTTTCATAGTTCCACTGCTAACTCCTTTGTCGACAAGATCCTCCATCTTTCTCGAGCTTGGTTTCGAACTAAATTTCTGCTCCAAACCTTCCAAAATGTCTGGGGAAGCCAACTTTTCTTCTTGTACCTTCAGCCAGAAGGATTTCTCCGACATTTTCGATGGCAAAATCTAAAATAAATCAAAAAGTAACAGTCTATATAATTATAAGCATATCAACTTATCAAAATCTTTTTGAAAATGTATTTCCGACAATTTAACGTTAAATATTGACGAAGTTTTTTCAAGAGTATGTTGTTGAAATGTTTCTCATTTAAAGAACATGTTACTTACAGTCTTCCAATTGGCTTTCTTGAGAGGTCCACTGACCTCCCATTTCTTCTTTGGTTTAAGTCCATGCGGTAACACATCGGGTTGTACCATACCAGGCATCGGTACCATTCCAGGGAAAGGTGGCGGAGGGCCCATTCCAGGTGGTGGTGGAGGTCCCATACCAGGTATTGGAGGGGGTGGAGGACCCATTCCAGGGAACGGTGGAGGTGGTGGGCCACCGCCAGCCCCAGGCATTGGGGGTGGCGGGGGACCCATTCCTGGCATAGGTGGAGGAGGGGGCCCACCTCCGCCACCCGGTAAGGGTGGTGGCGGGGGCATGCCAGGCATTGGGGGTGGTGGAGGACCGCCTCCCCCTGGTAGAGGTGGAGGATTTGGTGCGAGACCTTTGCCGACGGCATCTACGATGCCTTGATCGAGCTTTCCGGAAGGTGCAGGGCCCACTGTTACACCTCTACTTTCAAGCATTGCTACTTTCGCCAGGGCCTCTTCTTTGGCGACCATCGCTTCATCTAGTTGTTTCTTCAGTTCTTCTATTTTCGCTTTTTCTTCAGGTTTTTCTAAAACAAAAAAATAATATATCACACTGAAAATCCAAAACTTTGATAGCCAAAAAAAAAACTGTACAATGCATCTTTTTTTAAGATATAGAAAGTGTATGTTTTAGAAATTAAGTTTATTACCTTTTAATTCTTCTAATAATGGCGCGAGGTCTATATTCAAATGTTTCTTATTAAAATCTGGATCCAGTCCTGACTTGTGCAAAACAATTTGTGATACACACTCTTCTATCAACTTATAATATGCAGGCCTACAAAATATTTAAAAAATAAATTAAGTTTATTAAAAAATATATACCATAAAAAATAATGTAAACACACGATCTGGGGTCCCATGCAAAAATCAAGAAGCAGCCATTCTTGCACATAGCTCTCCCAAGCTTAAATCTAAGAAACTAAAAAATATGAGACTAACACTAAGTAACATATAATCATCATTTACCTTCATATACGAAATTGGCAACAACACAATTCAATTGTTTAACTGCATGCATAGGACCCCTGCAGTTGAACTAACTACTTGATAGAATTTTTAGACTTACCTTATACTAAAGTCATCCCTTATAAACAGCAGATGTTGCAGTATACTTAGGAAATACGGCTCAGCTGGTGTATCTAAATTCGTATTCTTTAAAACTTCGAAACAATCATTGACGTCGTCAACATCCATCCGTATGTTGTCAAATCTAACATTCAATTCATCACTGTCCTCTTCTTTCTGTTGTTCGAAGATATTGTACTGTGTCTGTACATCAGGGTGTTGCTCTGTTTTAAGTTTTTCTAAAAGAGGTAAATACCAAATAATTAAAAAACATAGTAAGATATGTGCCTCAACTGAATATTTTTGTAAAGGGGGTACAGCCCTTTGATTTTCTGTTTCCTCTTAAACTAGATGGAAAGGTAACTACAAAATTGTTTCTTTAATATTTACACTGCAGTGAGAAAAGACGGGAGAATTTTTAAGAATTAATAAATAAGAAAAACTTACCTAATTTATCGTATAATCCATTTCTGACAATCTCATTTCTTAGGTGCATCCTAAATTCAAAGTCATCTGTATTTGAAAGTAACGCATTTATAAACTGAAGGCACATACTCTATAAAACGCAAAATATACATAAAAATTATTTCATCATAAAAA
>JAUIMV010000083.1:0-10665 GCA_033557775.1 Berosus sp. SLE1611
TAACATGTCTGTCAACTGTAATTGTAATTTGAAAATACAGTTGTTTTCAGTGGAGTAAAGAAAATGAAGAGTAATTTCGTGGTAGGTAGTTTCCATAGTAGTGAGATGACATACTCCAGATCAATTTAAATGAACTTTTATTGTGGACTGTCTGTGTGTCATTGTACTGCCGACGGTGATATTTAATGCAGTTTTAGAGGCGTATCCGACACGCGTTCAGTTACAGTTACACGCGACGGTATCTCCGACGGCTTTAGCGATTTGTTAGGTACGGTCACGGTTGGTACCGCTGCGCTGGTACTAGGATCGTTTACTAAGCTTTATCTGGCGCACTAGCTCTTGGGATTTTATTTTGTTAATCTGCGATTAGCATGCCGCTTACTTCCACTCCTTGTGCGATTTGGTTGAGTTCTTTTGTAGGTACTTAATTTTTATGTGGTTTACGTAAGCTTTATGACTTTTCTAATCTATTTTTGTGTTGACGTTTGTTCGATAACTGGAGTAACGTCTTTATTATTAAATTCCCCTAAACCTCATCGGACAGCTCGGAGCTACCGTCTTTAAAAACTAGCCACCAAATCAATCAATCAAGATACGATAAAATGTATTCAGGCGTTCGTGGAACGGGAAATAAGGAGCTTTGGTAATCCATCAAGTAGACAGGAACAACACAACAACCAGTTGAATAGGGTTGGTCAATAAAATACATTAGTTGATCCGTTAATCTAGAACTAAGAAAATCGTTAGGAATTCATTCGCGTTTCCATTAAATAATATTATCTTGAAAATGATTTCACCATTATCGACGTAGTTATGAAATAAATATGATAAGGATGACTTCTTTCTCACCATTGAGCTAGGCTTTACTTTATAGACACAGCGATAATTCCAGAATGGTATGATATAGGTTCGCAATTCATGTTACAGCGACAGTTGAAGTTACAGAATAACTAAAAAAAATTCCATTTTAGTTTACGTTTTATAATTCATTTTTTTTGTCTTAAATAAAATAAAATGTACGATTTGATTCGGTTGTTGTTAAACCAATTAAGAAAAAAAAAATATTGGGGCATTGCCTTCAAGAGGCTACGAGTACTACACCAAAAATTATATGTCAGTTCGTTGACTCTTCCACGGTAATATGATTTCTAAAAACCGGCGGGCGTATCTGGCTAATTTGAGAGAACCTGTGCCTTATTATGGAAATGCCGTGGTTGCATGATATTGTTATGGAATATGGCTCAATTTTAAGGCCAGGCATCGTGTTCACGGGCCGACAAATTAGCGAAATGACTAACAACCAACAATGTTGTGTAGCACTGTTATTAATTTGAAAACCAAGCTGCCAATTTGGGATAGGCTTTATTCGCAAATTGGTTTATATCCTGTTAAGTTCGAAAACTATAGAAATCTATTATTACGGTTGTTGCTAATGATTGAAAACCTCTGTTTTCAGCTAAATGGTTAATAACTCTATTCTTAGTGCAGGCGTGGTTCGTTAAAAATATAGCACACATTTCGTAATTTGTCATGGGTATACAATTTTAAAAACGTTACTATAGTAAAAGTAGACTATCCCAATGATTCAGGGCAACTCTATATCTTGCGAAGGAATCAACTTTCGCAAATTTAATTTAAGACAAAGCTTAATGAACAAAAATTGTTATTTTCAGCAGTACTTTATGAAAGACAATATACAAGAAAAGCTTTATTCCCTGCAACCTATACAAAATAAAAACAAATACACTCACACAGTTTGAAAAGGTGACGCCCCATACCTAGTCAACAAAGTAAAAAATGAGTACTGTCAACCGTAAGTTCTCTATAAAAGTAAGATCAATATTTGAGGACAGCTGAATTAGAAAAGTACTAAAAATTCTAGCATGCGCTTGAAGAAAGCAAAAGTGTAATAACATATAACGTGTAGGAAATTGAGAAACCGGTGTTGTGGGAATTGTCTGCTATCTGAACACTAACATTCCATCCACGCTTTAGAGATTTTCGTCCTGATATCAAACGATATATGTATTATGGAAATTGTTACGTATAAAACCCCTCTTGTTTCATTCATTCTATCAGTACGAGTTCCCATCCATCACTTCTAGAAACAAGAAAAAAAGACATATACGCGGATAACATAGAGGATGAAAAACGACAAGGAGTTAAAACAGTCACCATCCAATTTACTCCACACATCTGTTCCACGTTCCTCCCACATTCAGGCGTCCTTTATTTTGATTCCTTCTCTGCCCGACAGGCCGTTTTAATATCAATCGTAGAAAGTTTCAGTTTATTTTTACCCAAACACTTGTGTATTTCAGCGTCTTGGACCTTCGCCAATTTATCTTTTACAATGCCGTTTTACAAATGGTCGTGTAGCTGGTTAATGAACAGGTTTTTAAACTTGACTGTGGCCACTGTTTGGCAAGGGCTGCTACGAAAGCATTGATAAAAATTTCTATTTTTAAACTGAATTCGCGGAAACATAACCTATTTTTTTCATTTTTGCATTGTCATGCTCTCCTGTCTCCTCGCCAAAATAACGGCGTGTGCCAAACGTCTGAAATTGGCACTGTTTGTTTGGATTGACGTCAATGGGTTAGAGCTGACAGGGAAATAAAATTAGGGATGAATAGTTAGGCGTGGAGACTGTACACATAAATCTGTTTAAGTGGACATGCTTTCCTAGCTACTGTCGCTTGTATACACATTTCTCTCTTTTGTGTTTTAGTTGCAGCACTTAAATACTTTGAGTTAATGACGTTGTCGTAGACAGTTAAAGGTTTCATGAAAATCCACAAAAACCTTTGCCATGTTAGATAATACTTTTAACAATTGCCTACCCCAATGGCGATTAAAATATAATACATACAACAAATTATTACATTAGAACCTCAAAGATAATTCATACACAGGGTTGTTGTTTTTGGTCTTCTGCACAGGTTATATCGCAAAGTATAGCAAAAAACTAACGAACATGTTCTATCCTGGATTTTAGAGCTGCATTGATTCCATAAAGAATTCATGAATGATAATGGGGATTTACTAGTCGGCTTTTGTGCCTAAAACACCTTGAGAATCAATAACACATTCGTCAAACATGATCCCAAATATAAACGTACCTTTAGCAATATACAGGTCCAACAATCTATATCACAACCAGCATACATTTCACCCCCTCCCAAAAACTAGATGTGAGAACACATAGAGATTTCAATGTAGAATCATTACAAAATTAAAGCACCAAGAACTTGTACGCAGAGAGATAAATAAACACAAACATCATTTATAAGAGACAACAACTCAGAAGAAGCATGGGTAAAAGTAAAGAACAATATTAAACAAACTGCAGAAGAAGCTAGAGGAAAAAGGACAGTGTAGAGGAACGTCCAAGTGGAAACAAAATACCATAGTATACAAAAGAGCTGAAAAAATAACAAAATGGAAAAATTGGCTATCCAACATAACAAAATAGCATTAACAGTGACAAACTAGTGACTATATATACGGGAACGTTATGTGGTCCGTATAGGGAGGGTGGCTAGTCTCCCGTAGGGCGCCTCTCCAGGTGGCGGATAGGGGAATGCCTCCCAGACATGGGTAGTACTGGGGAAATTAAATAACCAGGGTGGATAAAAACTAAACAACAGGAACATGAAAATCACGCTGAGGCGGAAGATAAATGATATCGGTAAGCGTTAGTATTTGACACTTGTGGGTAGAGTAGAACTCGGTATTTATTTATTACAATTGGGCAGCTCAACCAAGCCTATCTAAAAAGGTTAAAATAAAAGGGCTACTCTGGTGTACAAAACAAAATTACAAAATTAGCAAACAATAAATAAAAAGTAATAACAAATTCTGAACAAATAACTAAAAAGACTAAAACAAATACACAATACTTAAATAAACTAATCAATGGAAAAACAAAATTCAAAATAAAATTAAAAATAATAATAAAATTTAAACAAAAATTTATTCTAATTGCAAATCAACAATTATTTCTATATATACAACGAAACCAATTATGAACAATGGTAATCATAAAATAAAAAATAAATTCAAAACCCCAAGATATTAAAAAAATATAAATCGAATAATAATAAATTAATAACATTTGGCATGGAAAGTAAGAAAATAAACAAAATGAACTTATAAAATTTGTACCTTGTTAGGACTACGCTCGCCGTACGCAATCCGCCAGTTTTAGCTTGAAAGAGGGTAAGGAAGGTGAAAACAAATCAATATTGAAAATTATTTGGTCGTATGTTCGCATAAACTCTATAGGTGAATTACTGTTGAAATTAGTTTTGATTGATAGAGACCCGAAAAATGACAAAATAGCAGGTATTGTAAGTACTACTACTACTATAGTAGTATTGAAAAAGTGCACAGAAAAGGAACTATATATGATGTTATTCATAATCTTGTACAGGCATGTACAGGTCACAAATAGCCCTCCTGTCAGACAGCTTCAAGAGGTTGTAATGCCGCAGTTGGTCCAGACAGGATTGAAAATATAGGTGCCTATTGAAGCGGTAATTAATATCCTTAATGGATTTTTTCTGCACACCCTCAACTCTGTCTATATAGTTGAAATACTGGGGAGACCATATAACGCTGGCATATTCCAGGGTATTGCAAATGAGGGTAAGGTAAAGTTGAATGATAACATCTGGACTGCTAAAACTGGCTGTGACACGCTTAACAAAACCCAGCAACCTCAGAGATCTTTGCACGAATCAAAAACTAATCTATTGTCGTTTATAACGCCCAGATCTTTAATTTCCGTAACGATTCTGAAGGGATTATTGTAAATAAAATACTGAGAAGTATCAGAAAGGGGACTTCGAGAAAAAGTTATTTGACAATATTTAACCGTAAGCAGTTTTCTTGGCAATACAAGGGCAGAGGGTCAAGAGCAAATTTGAGGTCCCCAGGGTCACTATCGTTATTAACAGGTTTGAATACTTTTAAATCGACTGGGTATAGTAAAAATTCAGAATGTTTAATACACTGGTCTATGTCGTTAATAAATATGTTGAAAATCATCGGTCCTAAGGGAGAGCCCAGAGGAACCCCCGAGGTGACCCTAACTACGTCGAATTTGAAATTTTTGATGGTGACACACTGGGTTCTATGTGAAATATAGGAATCGATCCATCGAAGAAGATTGCCGTGTACTCCAACCCTCTAAGCTTTTTTATCAATGTAACGTGATGAACGTTATCAAATGTCTTGAAAAAGACGGTAAACACGGCATCCACTCGAGCACGATTATATAAAGTAGATTGAATAGTTTAAAGGCAAAAGATTGGACACTACGGATTTTCTAGAAACGAAACCATACTGCTGATCTATCAAATGATCCCCAGCCTTAAAAATAATATTTCTGAAATAGTTTCTTCAAAAATCTTACTAAAGTGAGACAACAAAGATGTAGGCCGGTAATTCTTCCGTCAGATATCTCATCGCTCTTGAAAACCGAAAGGACACAGGCATGCTTCCAGCGATCCGGAAATATGCCCTCCCTAAGAGACAGGTTATATAATAGAGTTTCAACTATGGAAGATCAACAGGACTTAATAAAGAAAGTGTTGATATTGTCAGGGCCGCAGCCCTTGTCATCTTTAAGCTTTTGAATTATGCAAATAGGGCGTAATTCGGAAAATACGGTAGTGCGTTTATTCTTTATACAGGAATGACTATTGTGTGATTTCGGAAAGAAGGGTTTCGAAAACAAATTGTTTTTTGTTTAAGATAGTCAAGAATATGTGGACAGCATAATTCTCATTTCTAAGATTTTTCGAAAGCAACAGTACTAAACATTTTAACTAAAATCGCTAAAATTACTAACTGATCTGATGGGCGAATATTAAGTTTTATGTGTAATTTATATAAAATAGATAGCGGAGATCTTGAATTTTTATATTCCTTTCTTTCCTCCGGTTTTACAGACCTCGATTAATTGTCGCAACAACGTTTTTGAATTCCATCCTTTAGCTCATGCTGGCAAAATTATCTTTTAATAAGATTTATGCGTGTTTACGATGACCACCTTTGCCAGGTACATTAGCTTTTACTCTGGCTTTCACCATTCAGACAAGAAACTATCTCCAGAAGATGCAAACATTAGATAAAGTGTCTATCATTCGGTCAAGGAAGCTTGATTTTTGCACAAAGTGTTAAGCGGTTTGATGGGGTGGTTTGGCATGACGGGGTAACTCTACACTACACTACTTTGTAGGAAGACAGTCTATAGGACTTCTTTTGATTGATTTTGCCTCCGATTGATTGGCGCAACTGCCCGGATTGTAATTTAATGTCTATTGTTGTCAAGATAGATTTAATCGCCGTACGACCTATACGACTTAGGATAAAAGTATTGTAGATTTTGTAATTTTACTTAAAGTTAAAAATCCTTTCTATGAAGTATACTCAATGCATTATTAAGAATTTATAAATTGTAAATGTATGCCAGTAACCTACGACGTGTATAAAATAACAATATTATTTGTTAAGTCATGAATCACATCCTTGCGGCTATGCGTTGATAAAAATTAGATAAAGTTATCGTTGTTGTTTCTTCTCACATTGTTTTAGTATGACTGTATGGTGGTTACACCTGTCTATAAACATTTAAGAATATTCAAATAAACTTTTTTATTAAAAAAATATTAGTTTCGCCACTACGCGAATCGAGTCGAATATCACGGACGCACTATCTTTTACACATGTTCTGTGAATTTTCGATAGGAACTTGATCTATCAATGTTTGAAGTACGTATATAAAAAACCAGAACCATATTTATGAGTTAAGGAAACATCTATAAGAGTGTTGGACTGTATGCAGTATGTTTGATAAGCACCTGTAGTGTCAATGTAAACAATGGCAATTGCAGCAACGAGAACTACTTATTTAGTACACTTTATATTCAAGGTTATCTTATTAATTATTGCTATCTTAGAACTTTATGACGCAGTTTATACAATGGTAACTGCATTTTATCTCCTACCTTTATGCCCATTTTATCTTTATTATTATTAGAAACAACAAATGCTGCCCAGAGAAAGTGCATGAATTGCTCTCGTAGTTTTATTTGTTTTAAAATTTTTATAAGTATCAAATAAATCTTATTTTAGATTGTTAGTTATTTACGAGTGCGTTATTTAAACAATAAAATAACCTTATTGTTTAAGTTATTTCCGTTTGAAATATATTGTGTTTTTTTATATGGTTTC
Organism: Berosus sp. SLE1611; assembly: GCA_033557775.1. NCBI lineage: Eukaryota > Metazoa > Arthropoda > Insecta > Coleoptera > Hydrophilidae > Berosus > Berosus sp. SLE1611. Next base: position 7,243 of record JAUIMV010000083.1, read on the forward strand.
TCTTTGCCAAGGATTTCATTAAGTTTTATTATACTGAGATAGTTAGTGTTAGCTATAAATAACACGGAAATAGTGAAATTACTCGGTGAAAATAATTTTCCATTAAGTTTCACCAACTAGAACAGAGAAGTTAGAGTACATACGTAGCAGGTGCGAAAAAGAGGCCATAGTATACTAGCCTCATAAGAGATACATAGCCCTGGAAATATAAAACTCAATCCCCTACCTCCCCCATATAAATAAAAACCCTACCGTCTACGCTTTTTAAACCACCAAGGATGTCACTGAGAAGGGCCCGGAAGGCGGAAACGTTCAGTATACTATTATTAACCTTAGAAATACTGTATGTAAAAAACATCTGAGTTTTAAAACAATGTTGGAGTATAAATATAATAATTATATACCTAAAGTTTATGTTGTGATTATCAGTTCTATATTTGCCTTTCATGTAAATGTCAATATCCATAACCATACACTTCACCTAGTGGAAGAATATATGTATATACCTGGGACATAACATCAGGCTTGGCAAAGACAACCAAACAGCCGAGATAAGGAGGTGAATCCATTTGGCATGAGCAGCATTTGGAAAACTCGCATATATCCTCAAAGAACCGAAGATACCAATTAATCTGAAACGGAAAATATACGATGCCTGCGTACTACCAGTTAAATTGTACGGGCTCGAGACAGTCACCATGACAAAGAAAAGTGCACAACAACTACGGGTTTGTCAACGTTCCATAGAGCGTGTGATACTGGGAATTAGCTTAAGAAATAGACAAAGAAACGAGGATATCAGAACCAAAGTGAATGATGTTATGGAACAAACTGCAAAAAACAAGTGGCGTTGAGCAGGTCACGTTGCGCGAAATGACGAGAAATGGACAAAAATCATTATGCAGTGGAGACCACGGAGAACAAAGAGAAGCAGCGGCAGACCCATGCTACGTTGGCGAGACAACATACAGAGACGAGCGGGAAAGAACTGGATGCTCCCAGCACAAGACAGGACAAACATGGAGGGAAATGGAAGAGGGCCATGTCCAGAAGTGGATTAAAACAGGCTGATGATGATGAACAAGTTGTTAGTATAAGGTTGCATAACTATTCAGCAAAATTTAATATTCTAACTGCTAAGCAACATGGTTTCCAAAATTTAAAATTTCCTGAATCTGCAGCATACGATCTTTCAAAGATCGTCTGTAACAATCTTAACCAGCGGAGCATTACTTCGATATTGGCTTGTGACTTGAGCAAAGCTTTTGACCTGATTGATCGCGAGCTGCTGCTGATGAAATTGGAAAATTATGGGTTTCGTGGTAATGCTTTGCGTTGGTTTAAATCCTATCTTACAGATAGACAGCAATATGTTTCAATCGTTTCACCACAAAATCGGAATGAACGTAGGTCTTTCAGTAATAAAACTTCATCAGGTGTTCCTCAAGGGTCTAGCCTGGATTCTACTTTCTTTTTTCATATTTACCAGTGACCTGCCACGTTTTCTTGATGCGGACGTGATCATGCATGCGGATGACACCACAGCTGTGTTCTCTGCTAAGACACAAGAAGAGTTTCTCTTAAAAACAAACACAAATCTCCGCCAGCTGAATGAAAGGTATAACAAAAATAAATTATAGCTTAATTTAGAAAAAAATCAGTTTATTATAATAAATAACACCACAGGCTGCACTTCAAACGTTACTTTTGAAAGCATTTCGTTTAAGATTGTGTTTATTGGATCTGATGGAAAGTCATTTCAAATGTTCATCTAAGGTTTGTATGGAAGATTTGTGTTGTAACAATGTAGGGAATGTGTGTGTTGTCTGCATATATATGGCTTTTGCAATGATTAATGTAGTCATACAGTATGCTTGCGTAAGTCTTAAAAGGGATACACCCGAGTATAAATCCCTGAGACACATCATACAGATCAGATAATCAGCCTGTGATCGTTCCCGTACGTGTGAAGCTAGAAATAAATCACAGATCCAGGTCAATGTGATGCAAGGTAGTTGTCAGAAAAGTGAGATTAATTATGTCAAAGGCGTTGGATTAGTGAAGCAAAACCACAGCCACTAACTTACCCGATCAATTAAACAAATTATTTCATCATGGAGGAGCGCCCCAGGGTATCCATATCCGGCTCTAAAGACTGATTGGTGATCATGGAGAATATTTTCTTGTGAAATATGTGACATATGTTGAGACCCTATAAGTTTTTCAGAATTGTTGCCCAGAATGGTGACTATACCTATTGGCCTTATTTCTAAGTACTTATAAGGTTGGGTTAGGGTTAGGAATTACCAACAACAGATTTCAGTGTTTCGGCAAGTAATGGCTAGATTTATAGGAATTATATATATTAGGTAATCTTACTGGAAGAGACAACAGAGAATCGTCATTTTAAGTATATTTTGTCTGCACCAACGGCCTGGGACTCAATTAAGCCAGTGGCTTTGGTAACACCTAGCTCAGTTATTTCATAAAATTCAAAAACAAGAGAGCTACTGAGTGCTTAATGCTACTGGAATAAAAATTAACAAGTTTTGGGCCCGGCATGCCATCGCTCTGAACAGAGAAAATAATCATTTATTTCGTTAACATCACTTAAGTTACAGCGTATTTATATAGTTTTTCTTTTATCACATTACTTTAGTTCCAAGAAGGTATCATTACGTTTTTTATTTTTCCAAGATTGTATTCAGATGGATCTTCTTTTTGTGTCTCGTTCTTCCTTTTTCTTCTTCAAGTGCCGTGTCTTCCCAGAACATTGACGATCAGCCGCATGATCTTGTCACAGCCGCCCTAAACAGTGTCGCGGTGTTTAATCCATTCCATTGGCGAAGATTCTTGAGCCAAGATGTTCTTGAGCGACCAGGGCCACGCTTTCCTTCTATTTGTTCCTGGATAACTACGTGGAGCATCTCATATTTCGAAGTTGGCGAAATAGTCTAGCTTTCTTATTTTTATGTTATTAAGTACCTCTCTTTCTTTGTTCATACGCTGTAGAAACGCTTCATTGGTCACTCTGTCCATCCACAATATCCTTAACATTCTTCGTTGGGCCTAAATTTCAAATGTCTCAATCCCCTTGCACATATTTTTGGTGAGAGTCCATGTTTCCATTCTATAGATTAATATCTTGAAGACATGATTACATTAACTAGAAGAGTGCTTTTCTATTGCTGTGCCGTTTGCAGATGAAATATTTTTCCTCGGGGCCTTAAACATTGTCGGTCTTAATCCTTATAACTCCATGTATAACTCTCTTATTACATCTGCGGAATCTTTCAATCTGAAGCAAATAATAGCATCGCCAACGAGAGTGACTGACTCTCCTCCACTATGATAGATCTTATATTTGTCTGCGATGATGCAGTTATTGCAGATTCGGGTTCTGTTGCAGTGCATGGTCTAGCT
>JAUIMV010000084.1:0-10644 GCA_033557775.1 Berosus sp. SLE1611
TTGACTTCTTTTTAACTTTGGCGGATGGTTCATCTGTCATAGTAACGTTATAGCCAAAGAACGGCTCTATCGGTAAAGGTACTTTTCTTCAAATTAATCTGTTTACAGCAATTTGACCATGTTCAGCTTAGAACGTGCTATTACTAATGTCATTTTTATGTATAGATTTTATAATAGTTCTAATACGAAAACGTTTATTGGTCTTTAGCACCTCAAGGATATTCCACAAATGTTAAGCAAATCACAAGAGCATGCAGGTCATGGACCAGCAAGAGTTAAACATTGAAAAATTGTGAAGTTTCTGAACGGGTGGTTGCACTACAGAGTTATAAAAAACCTTCGGGTGCTTAATAGACCTAAACGCACCTAGATGAGAAAAGGCATATTGTAATATTCTTTTTGATACGACTCTAAACAGCTCTGCTCTAAATTGAAATCATGAGGAATTTCTAATACCAACAAAAATTTTACAATACCTAATAATATTAATAACGTTAAGCTTAAATTACAAAAGTGTCTAGACCTTTGTTGAGAAACTATAACTTGCTAACGGTAGCAAGTGCCGGGACCAAACGTGGTTCCGGTAGCAACGTCAGACTGGCATTCTGAAACACACATACCGTTTGTTTGAAATCCTTTCGCTAACGAATACATTCCGTAGGTACTTTGGAGCGATAGAAAGCTATTTATGTGACATAATGTCCTAATTCTAAAATTAACTGTCATTACCAAAAATTGCTTGTTTTTTACTGCTCAATGTTAAAATTTTAGGTTATCTTAAAACGTACAATACACTTTTATTTTAAAGCTAAATTAATTTTATTTCACTACTAAAATTCTGAATAGTGAAAAAGTGAAACTTTACGTACGTTCATATCTTCATTATATTATTATAAATGTTTAAAAATATTATTGATAACTTTGACTGGCAGTACTGTGTAGAAATAAGCTAGTGACACGTTTTTTTGTTAACGTTAGTACTATGTGGCTTTAGACTGGGATTTTGGTATAAATTCTGAGTTTTGTAAAAGTAGTTGGCATTTTGTATTGTTATTGTTAAGACAGGTACCAGACTCAAAAAAAATACAACGCAATTAATGCGCATCCTAGAACACCGCGAAAAGACGTTTATTTACCTCGAGCAAGTGTTAGATCATACTAATGAAGTACTTACAGAAAGAGTCTGATTGAATGCTTAAAAACGACATACCGATAGGTTAATCGGTTGGGTCTACGCATGAGATGCAAAATACAAACTACTACTATTTTATTGCCTACACACTAATTCAGCATGCCTATTCGAAAATTACACTGAAGCAACTTGTCAAAAGTTGTGAGAATACAACTGATTACGCGGTATACTCAACAAAAGATAAGTAAAACGGCCGTAATTGATCTGGTAGTATAAATTATGACTAACGTTGTTCGTCCCTTGGCAGCATTTCTGGGCATTTGGTTTCTTTGGTTCCTTTAGTATACTTGTTCAGCTTTGCTGCCAATAATACCCAGGTCCTTTCGCGACCACCGATTCACAAGAACAGTTACTTTCCTTTGTAACAACAGTCCAGACTCAGTAAAGGTGCGTATTCTTAAATGTGCTTATATAACAGGGGGTTGTCAACCACTTATATTGCAAATATCCACTATGACCACTTGACTCTCAGAACCGTTTACCCAGACCCTGAATGTCTCGAAACGTCTTCTTAAAAAACAACGCGCTCTAAACATTAAATTGCAAAGCAAAAGCCGTTTGCGCCCGTCATTTACACCAAGTCTATGTAAAAACTTACATAAATTAATTATAAGTTACTTACAACATATCACGCAATATTATTGAAAAACAAAAATATTCTATATTTAAAAGTAAGTAGCTGGCAGCGTACTACTTCAATTTAATTACAGAGAGGTAGTTTACAGTTGATGTATTGATTCAATTGATGCTCGGAGGATAAAGGTCACAGAATAGGTAATTTGGCACATGATTTGGAGAATCAGTTTTGGTAAAACTCTTTATTTTGGTAGTATATACTTTTGTGGATGGATTGTGTCAACTCTGAGGTTTTGTACTGGGCACCTGTACTGGAAATTGGTGCTATTTATTATAGCTGCAGATCTTCTCAATAAGTGCATTAATTTTATCTTCACAGGAGGATGTAATGTATTGTTTACAGTTACTTTGTGCTTACAAGAATTAATTGTGACCACATTGAATGTATTTATTTATTTGTTTATATAAGAAATGATGGCGCCCCACCCACCAGGTGTCACTAATCACAGAGTAGAGATTCCACGAAAAGCATTAAATGTTGTCAAGTAGGCATGAAGTATATAATGTTCTCATTGTTGTCGTATATGAAAAACAGAACATATCAAATCATAAAAGTATTTCCCAAATTTAGTGGGTCTATTATAAGAAATTGATTACAAATATCTGAAGATATTTCCACGGTTATACGGAATTTTCGTTTAAGAACAATGATATAAAATTGCATTTGTTCTTGTGAAGACTGTGCTGAGTGAATAATTGTTGTAAACGAAGAACCACTTCATCTGAAAATTCATTTGCCAGGTTCAGAAATTGAATATTTGGAAACGAATAGCATTGAAACGTAGCTAACGCCTTTCTAAGACACGCAGCGGCTGAAAAAAAAACTCCATAAAAGTAATTTATTCCATTAACAAGCATATATTACGTTTCGACTACCAATCTTTACTAAAATTGGTATCAAATACCATACTTACCGTTAGCAACAAATAAATTAGATTATTGCCCCCTTTGGCTATAGCATTTTTATTGTAATTGATGACCAAGCGCTATTGTAAATATGTTAGCAACTTTTTGCAATCTTTAGAGGCGCGTGGCCAATATCGTGTGCGGTATTGATTTTGCACGTGAAAGTGACTAAACTAGACTAGATATACCTAGTATGAGTAACGGCCTTGGTGTTTTTTTTATTACAGACTAATTATGGGTCCATTTTTTCCTGGGAATCCGGTAGTCAGTGGTAACTGTATCAAAAACAGTTTAAGCAGGATGTTTGGAGCGGTAAACACATCACGTTTTGTCTATTACGCTTTTTACGTGGTTGTAGATGTTAATTAAAAATTAGGTTCCAATTTTATTTTGGCTGTTAGTTATATAACTTCACATTCTGTCTTTGTTTAGTGGTTCAGCATGCGTTGTTTATGTTATAGTTATCAATATTATAAGATTCAATTAAGTATCAAACGAGAGATTTTGTAATATTTTTAGAGTTCATGAATTCTGTAAGGCACGTATCAGCCTTACAACCGGAGAACAAAAAATTAATTTTCTCTGGGGAGTCATTATTCACCAGAAACACACTATCTGTAGGCGAAGCCATACAATTATAATACTACTGTTCATTGCAACGGCTAACTATTCACTCTTCTATTGGAAAGAAAAAATACATACACATGCAAAAACTTTTCAAGTGTCCATAAGAATCTTTTGAGGTTTTGTATATCCCTAAGACAAAATATTGAAATTAAGTTGTCATCGTTATGTTAAGCTATTACTGTGCGAACTATATATCAAGCTTTGAAAGTATTTTGGCACTACTTTATATTAGAATATAATTAAATGGTAGGCAGACAAAAGACTCTGAGAATCCACCTGCTGTGTAGCTATACGATGGTGTGACTACTTATAAAATATTTCCGGCAAAAACAAGGTTTTAGAGGAACAGCGTGTTATTTTATTATTATTATTAAAGTGCTAGACGCAATGAAAAGTTGTTGCTTAATAACATACCAAGGAGTAGATCTTCCATAATTTTAAAATTAAGCACTTTTCCGACTAAAGCTGTAGACGGTGCAATCAAATAACATAGCCTATAGCGTTCATAAAGGTAATTGTTTAATTGATGCTATTATACACTTATATTTAAGAATAGGTAACAGTATTTCTATAAAATGTCAATCTACACTGAGAGTGTTCTAACTAATTAATCATAACATAGTTTTGTACTTTTTAATTTAATTAAAGAATACAGTAGCTCAGGGGAGGGGCTCTCTCCATTATCTTTTAAAAATGTTTAGTGAAACTCTAATGTACTGGTTTAATACAGAAAAGTGCAGCAGGCGCAGTAATCGAGCAGTCTTGCAACTCAGTTGAGCTTGAGTCGCAAAACGGCCTTCAATAGTCATCAGGGTGAATGCACAGAATTTCTATAAATAAACAGACAAAGTTATTGCATGTAGATCCAGCAACGTTTCAGCCTAATACTAATCTGAGTGCACGTCTCACCCTGTTCGTTGCTACTGAGAGCCAGTACATCGTATGTGAGTAGTGCCCTTGCTCAGTTTCTTTCTATAACATTTTTTATGATCAGATTGAAATGAATTACCTGCCTAGCTCTAACGTAATCTGTTACAATTATTCTCGTCATTGAAACACTCCAGAATTTAAATAAAAATATATTGAATTCGTGTATTCTAGAAGTTAAAATACCAAATGAACTAAGAGTACTTCGTAAATAACAACTTTACCATGTAAGAAGTTCTACTTTCGTATGACGACATCTTGATTAACGTTATTTTGGTCACGCGTCTAGTAGCAGACATACAAAGAAAATTACCTGAATTACGGTCTTCTTTCATCTACTAGTCGTAATCGTGTAAGTAACACCGTAGTGGCTTTGGTTTATTTCCACCTGAAACACGTTCAACATGATTAAAGCAATCGCTAATCTGCCAGTTAATTTCTTGAAGATTTATTTGCACCATTTGTTTCTCTTTATGTAAATTGCAATTAAAAGAACAAAACGATAGAAAAGTTGTCATTAAAAAGACTTATGCGTTAAAGCGGCATAGATTAACTTGCGTAAAGACTTGACGGCGAAAAATATAACAACTCGCCTGTATTGCTATGCTCGCTGATGTATGTAATTACTGCAAAATTAACACGAATAATTAAATACCAGAATGTATATTTGCGACAAGCAAGACAAATAGTCGAGAGACAGATGGTCTGCACAGCATGGCAGTTTGTTAGCATTTGTACGAATGCAGACTATGTAGAAAGTGGTTCGCTCGTAAGCGGAATGGATGCTGGGATCCGTAGCAACATATGCTTTATTTGACATCAATAGCTTGTGCTCGGAAGAGGCAGCGATGACGGCAACACTTTTCCATAGAGAATATGTGACACTATTGCCATAAAATGTAATTAGAGCATTTGAAGTAATTTATCACTAGATTTATTTTTAATAAATTTATTTAAAGAATACAGGAACCCCAGGAGCTACAATAACAGATAATTCAATAAAATAATTACAACAATTTAAATGTTCCTTCTCTGGGGAATATTCCCACATTCTATCAAAAGGTACGATTCGCGTGCACATTTAATAGAATGCGCAGCACCATCAGTGTCTACATTACTTGCAGACTAAAAACTACATTTGCATAGTTAATTCCCAAATATACACTGTACGTGCGATGTATCTTTTAGAAATCGAAATAGGTATGAGTGTTGAGCTATATACAGCAAGGGTATGACTATAAAAAAGGTTATGATGTTAGCTACGTTAAGTATGTGCTGATGTTGCCTGCCTACAATTGTAACACACACCTTCAGTTCGCCATCGAAAATGAAAAAGACAAACAGATCGCATTTCTAGATGTGAAACTAATTCGGGATAAGAATAATAAAATCACCACAAACTGGTATCAGAAGGACATGATAGCTGGCGTTATCTATATTTTTATTTGAACCATCCATTAGCGCTGAAGAAAGACATTTGTAGCAGCAAGAAAGCGTTGAAAATTTCGGAGCAACAATACCACCAAGAAAACATTGACAAAATAACAAAAGCGTTTCAAAATAACTGGTGTCCAAAAAGGGTTATAGATAATTTGTTTTAAGAAATAAAGAGAAAAAGAGACATAATAGTTAAAACTACAGAGAAAAACAAAAACTGTAAAAGTAAAACATACATACCCATACCATACACAAACAGAAGCTCAAACATTTATAAAAAGACTCTTAATAAATTCGACATAATCCCAGCTTTTAGTATACTCCATAAATGTAGAGTGCTTTTCTCCAATCTAGAAGACAAAATAGAAACAAAAAACAAAGACAGCGTCGTCTATAAAATCGACTGTGAAATTGTAAAGCAACATACATAGGCTGAATAGCTCAGAAACTGAACAATAGAATAATCTGACAATAACCTAAAGCCGAAATGCATGGCCCTATGTATACACTGCAACACCTTAAGGGGACGGTTTCACTTTCACTTGATTAGATTTTGATAGCAAAAATAATGGCCACTAAGTAGAAAATGTGTTTTAATAGTGCTATTTATGTACATATAAGACATACATACTGTACTAAAAATTGCTAGACGCCTTCTTATATAAGATAGCAAGTGCTACTTTAAAGCAAGATTTCTGGATAACATAAGGTTGGACGAGTCTAATTTTTGTATCATACCAAAGGGTAAATGTAAACGAAGTGTACTGAAGAGCCAAATGTGTAAGTTAAGCTTTACATAATTTTCCTTTAAATAAATTGTTCCTAGAACATAAAATAAAGAGTGTTTATCCGCTATGAACCACTTAAACCACTTTACCCTTTGGTAGGGACCGACAACCAGACACGTGGGAACTCAATTAATCAAGAAATCTTGTTTAAAGGTTCAACCTGGAATCTTGTTTAAAATAGCGTCCAACGCTTATCTTATATTTACATAAATAACATTATTTACACACATTTTCTACTTGATGACCATTATTTTTGCTATAAAAAGTTAATCATGTAAAAGTGAAACGGTCACATAAAAACACACATTAAACTACAGCCAAGCTAAGATTTTAGAACTGGAAAAGAATACAAACGATCGGCTCTTACTAGAAGTACTACACATTAAAACAACAGACAATGTATGCAACAACAAAAAAGATTTTGCAGATTTGCCTAGCGAATCCAACACAATCCTCTCCAATATATTTTATAGTGTAAAACCAGAACTTTCCAATAAAACCTGTTTACAATTTCCATGTTTTAGTACTAACATACATAACGTTTCAACATACTGTTTATTATACATCGAATCTAGAGTCAACCTTGTAAAATGTAAAGGTCAGATTTCTGTTAAATTTTTTAAAGATTCAAAATGGGCGCTACAGGAGTTTTGAGGAGATAAAATTGCCCTTACAGCGTTTTTCTTGAACTTCAAACCCTCTTCTAGATTATTACGATTATCATAGTATCATAGTCCATATCGAAGTTTGGATTCGAAAATCGAACTAGAGGCTGTTTCCTGAAAATAGTTACTATTCTTAGAAAGGTAAATACATCTTTGTTAAGTTTGGACCTCAGCAGATCGAACTGAACCGACAAAGATAATACTTTCAAACCCCACCGATAGTTCGGCACCGCCTCTTTAAAAAAAACCTAACGAAATTTTGTTTTGTCTATGATATTTTTTTTGTCTATTAAGGCTAAACCAATCCGAGAGTTAACGGAGGACAAGTTGAATTTGGTTCTTTAAAGCATAACTGCTACCGTCCGCAACACAGACGTTGGTAACATCCGTATATAGTAGTAAAGTTTGCATCGATGTTATAACGGAAAGCATTCGCTTAGATAATAAAAAACAGTGGACCCTGGATAGAATCATGTGGTACACCACTGGCTATTATTGCAGGTTCTGAGTGAAAGATATCACCGTCAGTGTAACGAATCTCGGTTATTCGCGGACGACTTCTTATCTAACAAGAAATAAGTTGAAGAGTAATTTTAAGTATACATAATAAAAAAACATTTAAAAAAAATGCATGATCGAGAAGATCAAAATCTTTACTGAGATCGCAGCTAATACTTGCTACAACCTTACTATCTTTGAGGTTACTATAGATAGTAGACAAAAGAATGAATAGTCGAATTCGTGGATTTATTTGAGCAAACGCCGTATGAGTTACTGACAAAATAAGAGTTGTTTCAATAGTTTTCAATACGTATTTATATGAATTAGTGAAAGGGCTTTGACAACGCTGAAGATATCGAGAATGGGTGGTAGTTTTTACAGCTGGCCTATCCGATTCTTTAAAGACAGGCATTATTTTCACAGTTTTAAACATTCCAGGATACTGCCCAGAATCGATACACGAATTAATTAGATGAACAATGGGTATAGCTAATGTATCAGCAGCAAGTTTGTATACGCTAATTGGAATATTATCAACGCCAGTAGCTGTGGATTTTTTTAATTAAAAGGCTAATTCTTTGGTTTCTTCCGGATAGATGGGTGTAAAAGGAATGATCTACTATTCATGATTTTAAGTTTTTTTTTTAAATTACGCAGAGGAATTGAACAACTTTATTGTACTGAGATAAAAAAAATCGTTAAATAGATAAGCAATAGTTTAAGAAAGTGAGGCTGTTCTTGTAAGAGCTAACGAACCCGTAAATTATTCAAATAATAGTAAATAGACGTCGAATCTCTTGGTAACCACTGGTGAGCTACTACAGCGGCCCACTGCAACTGCCTTGTTTGTTTCCAGTTTTGGCAATGTGCATAATCGCTTGGTAAGTTTGACTACTTTTTAAGGCTTTTTTAATAATTTTACTTTTAGTTTTGTTGTTATTGTTTAGTTTTGTTTATATTATTTAATTTTGTTGAAATTATTGTTTATTTCCATCTTTGTATATGCTGAATGTGGGTAATAAAATGAATATTTATTTATTTGATATATAAGAAAAAATGCTGCAACATATTTAAATTCGCAATTATAATGTAAATTTTGCCAACATTTTGCGTGCTAACAAAAATCCGAGTCATTTAGGTATAATCCAATTGTATTTAGAGTACGTCTGCAAAATTTGGTGATAATTGGCCCATCGGTGAGAAAATATACATATTTTTATTTGCATATTACAACTGTCGTTTTGTATAAAATAAAAATTTAAAACCTTTAGATACAAAAGCAAAGTATAAGTAATCTATACTGAAAAAATGAAAACGATCAGTTAATTCATTTGGACGCTGGGTAAGAAAGTTCGAGAACAATAGTGGGACTCTCACGTTAATTAAACACTATATACAGTGAAACACTAAAGTATTGGCCACACTATTTTTTTCACGCAGAAAACTCAACATTTAAAATTTCTTAAATCAACGATAATTTTTTTTTCATAAAAACATAAAATTAAAATTCTAGCAAAAATTTGAACAGTTTTAAAAGAAATTTTGTCGAAACTTTGGAGTGTCCTATTAGAGCCATTTATTTTTTATTACAAAATGGAGCTAACCTACCCTCTTCGGAATCATGTTATAATGTAACACTGAAAATTTGAACCAAATTAATTGAAGTGTGTGGAATTTAAAGAAGAAACTTTCACACATTTGGCCCTGATAGCCGTATAAACGCTCGTCCTTAAGGACGCCACACGAAACTTCAAAATTGTCTACTTGCAAGACCTTTTTTCAAGGTACATAAGTCACAAAGTACGTACATTTCTTGACATCCATATATAGAATGCGGTTTTTCACAAAACATACATATAAGCTGATGATTTGTTTGAGTATTCATGAATAATTTCTTTTGTGACTATCTAACCTCCATTCCAAGATACACCCCTCCGTTAGTACATATGTTTAAAAAACAAATAGCAGTGAAACTGATAGACAAAGGATGGCGGTAGTTCATAAAAATGTTGAATTTGATTTTAGTGTCCCGGAAGTGCTAAAAACTTGGTTGTGAAAAAAGTGTGTTTAACCTTCCCTGATTCTGTTAATTTTCCATTTCTTGCATTCTAAAATATTTTATGAACTACGTCAACCCTTTATCTTACGTTTGGTGTACATATTCTTGCTCGAATGTATGTACTTTATGAATTTTGTACCTTGAAAAAAGGTCTTGCAAGTAGACAATTTTTAAGTTAAGTGTGGCACCCTTAACTTTTACAGATTTCTAGGTCTGGTTACATAGACCCTTATTTTTCAATGGCCCCATAAATAAAAATCTAAAGGTACAATATCCGGGTATCTGGGTGACATTCTATAAATCCTCACCTTCTTATCCACCTATTTGGAAAGACAACAGTTAAGAATTCTCTTACAGTTTATGCAAAGTGGGCAGGGCTCCATCCTGCTGAAAAATATTCTTCGGTTTAAGGGAATAGTCGTTCTGGTATTAGAAATGTTTGAAGAAAATTTTAATACTTTCCTCCATTATTATTGGCTTCAAAGAAGAATGGTTGGAATTTGTCAGCTATTATTCCAGCCCAAACAATAACTTTCTCTTGGCGCTGAGAGTATCATTGAAAAATCTAATGAATATTTTTGTTGGCATAATATCGGAAATTTTGACGATTCAGGTAAAATAAAAATAAATTAATAAGAGGTTTAGATTTTGCCCAGCGATTCTCTAGAATAACTATTATTCCCTTTAAAAGTATATAAATTTTGGTTTAATCTTCAAAATCATATAAAGAAAATGTTGCTTCGTTAGAAAAAAAGTATCCATTTTAAATCAACTTGTCCGTTGAGCAATGCGGACATCATAACTCAAAATTCTACAGTTCTATCAAAGTCATCCTCCAATAACTCTTGTAATTGTTGCTTTTTAAATGGTTTTATTCCAGCCGATATTGTGATTTTCAACACCGGT
>JAUIMV010000085.1:0-10597 GCA_033557775.1 Berosus sp. SLE1611
AGCTACTAAACCAAAAGAATTTAAATTTATTAACACCGATCACAGATCCTTTTTGTGATAATATTATGGTGGTTAAGATATGTGATCAAGATGACTGCGAAGAAGTATTACTAGAGAAAAGAAAAGTATTATTTTAAAGAAGAAGAAAATGTGTGGTGCATACAATAGTTATCTACGTGGAAAATTTTCGAAATTTGTTTCTGCAAGACATGGTGTTAAATCAAAACTACCTTTCTCCATACAAGACAAAAGCACAAGAGCTCACGAAATGGTAAATCTAATAGGACAGGACAAAATGGCAGATATTGTTGAAAAATATAAAAACCCAGTAGCTATTCCATATAAAGTTGAGCTGGCGGACGTTAATCTAGAAACTTTATTAAATGAACTGCCGAATGTCTATGACCTTGAAAAGGCAGCTGAAACATGGTAGCGGAAACTGGAACATGGTAGCGGAAAGTATAGTAAGGTCCAAATTTTACCTATATGATGGGCTTTTGTAAGGTAGCGACACCTCTTTTATACCGTTCACAACTGTGCGACACACGTAGCACGGGTGTGTTACACGTGTGTGACATTGTCCTATAGGTGTGCGACAACGGGTTTGAAGGTACTTTTAGATCTCATTCTATATGGATCTGATTGTCCGGCGTTCAACATTATTTCAGACGAACGACTGTTAAGAATTGTGCTGTCAAATGGTTTAATTTTTTAAGAAATAAAAACGGACAGTAACACTGTTTTTTTTAACTTAAAATCTATGTATCAAAAATATTTGAGCTGTCCTTCGCCTACTCCATCACGGCAAATAATGATTTTGTCTGGGATGCCCCAGAATGAGTTTAACATGAGTTTCACCAATGATCTTATACCGGGATGACGTCGGGACCAAAATCCCATAAGGATTTACACAGGGGTCTAAATTCACATTTCTGCCATTTTGGATTTTGTAATGACGTCACAGTTTCCCGCCAAAATTCAAATACTAAACAGTTAAGCTGTTCTAGTAATCAGGTACCCGTTTGTAATGGGATAGTTTAGATCAGGTAGCTGTTTACTGAAACAGTTAAGCTGTTCTAGTAATCAGGTACCCGTTTGTAACGGGGTAGTTTAGATCGGGTAGCTGTTGTCATGTCCGTCATCTTTGATTCTTGATGACGTCACATGTTCCCGTTCGGAACAGATCCTTTACAATCGGATCCGTTCGGAACAGAGCCCTTACAATCGGATCCGTTGGGAACGCCGTTCCGAAACAGCTCTATTTGGAACAGCTACCTGTTTAGTATCGAACAGCTATCTGTTCCAAACAGGGCTGTTTTTAACAGATACCTGTTCATAAATATCAGCACCTGTTCCACATTGTTAGTATATAAGAAACTCTTTTAAAATGAAGACGTCTCGTGGAAAGGGTCTCGTAAACGACTTTATTAACAATCTGAATACTGAGCTCCATCTACCTGGTTATAACTTTATTGGTCCTGGTACTCATCTTAAAAAGCGACTAGAGAGAGGTGACAAGGGAATAAATCCCTTAGACGAGGCAGGAAAAGAACACGACATTGCATACTCTAAACACAAAGATTTAACTTCTCGTCATAAGGTCGATCAGGCGTTAGAAAATCAAGCTTGGTCACGTGTAAAAGCAAAAGACTCCCGCTTTGGGAGAAGGTTGCTGCTTGGCTAGTAACAAACGTCATGAAAGCTAAACGAAAATTGGGAATGGGTATTATTTCTTTTCGCTGGAGGTGTGGTGAAACGAGCGCGAAAATGATTGAAAAAAATCCAACAGCCTCAGAAAAATGACGACTTTCATTATTCGTATATGAAAGCTCGATTTGGTAATAAAACCTAGGTATGCTGAGCTCCAGAATACATTCTTCTGGGCAATGAAGACTTAAATCAAATCTATTATGATATATTGAATATTGAAAGAAATTAGATTAGTAATACATATTCTCATTAGATTACCAGAGATGTGCAACACCTGTATAAATAGTTGATGTCACATACCAACGGTTACTCCTTGGGTCGTTGTATTTCGGTATTAATAGGCTCCTAAGGTGTAAGTTTCGATCAATGAGGCTCCGTAAAATCATCATTTTAGGAAGTATCGCTATTTAACGCCATGTTTTCCATTTATCCAGTCGAACAGCCATGCAGCAAACGTTAAGTAGTTCGTAATGCCAGTTATTAATGGTGGTAGTTCGTAATTCCAAATACTATGGTTAAGCTGTTGTGGTATCTCACCATCCAAGCCATTATGTAGAAAAGGGTGTCAGTCGGTGAATCGGTCGTTACATAGTCATGGAGGAGGGCAACACTCTCCAGAACCTGAAAAACATAAAGTTATTATACTCAAATAATTTTGTATATCTTATCAAACCGGTTTTACATTTATATAAGAGCATCATTCATCGACGAGTCTTAAAAATTCAAACGTCGTTCATCGATGAGCCTTGAAAAATTCAAATGTCGTTCATCGATGAGCCTTGAAAAATTCAAACGTCGTTCATCGACAAGTCTTGAAAATTCGAACGTCGTTCATCGACGAACCCTTGCGCAAACTTTGAATGTCTTCATTAGTCTTCGAGATAGCTTTGAGAATCATGTTGAACCACCAATACACCAAGATATAAAAGGTAGTTCTGCAAGCAACCACATCATTGTCTTTACAACACCCGCACGTACAAGATGATGCTATCCTTTTGCAAACAATTCAACCCGTACATCGATGATATGATAATAAGAGTTCTATATGGAGGCGGATGTGTCTATGGTGCTGAAAACCAGAAGCTGATACTAGAGCATTATGTACCTCTTTACAAATGGGGAGAACTCAACATTCTAAAATTGGAGATAAAGATTAAATACATCACCTCTGAAAATAAGGAACATTTCAAAATGGTTGAACTATTGAAAGACGATGGCTGGTGTGCTGAGAATATCGTGAATTCTATATACAGTGAAATGAATAAGATAGAAAAAGATGGTAACATTGTTATTTACGTATGCAATATAAAAGGGTACTCGAATATACCACCATACATTGAAACTTTACCTCAAACCGTTCAACTGAATAACAAAGTGTACGAGATGGACGAAGATTGCGACCTCACGTTCATTGAAGAAAAAGATGAAGACATTCCAGGTTTTAGATAACTCTAATAAGTGTTGTAATACAGATTTTAAATATATAAATTACCAACGAGGTATTGTTTACATTCCCATACATATCAGTAAACGCTTGGGATCGTGGGCGTTGATATTTTACACATCGAAATGTAATTTTATTGACGGCCAACAGATTGTGACGTCATCACTATATGATCGCCACCCAATGTTACGCAATATGATGCAATATGACGTAATATTATTAACTTGTGTTGTCATATACATGTAAACAAATAGTGAAATGTCGCATAGGAAATTTTTCCTTATATTTGTACACAATCAAATGTAAATTAAGCACAAATTAGTTAATTTTCGGGGCCTTTCAAATATCATCGGTTAATTAGCCAATCAAATGTGCTTTTATTCTGACCAACCACAGGACAGCTCCTTATCAGCAGGTGGAAAGGATATACAAGGAGGTTTCGTCAACAATCACCTCACTTTCTTTATGCCTTCGAGACAGCACGTACTACTCAGCGCAAAATCATCTGATATAATAGGTAAGAACTCGATGGTATGCATCCATCCGAAGCTACCACTCTTCAGCTGTTAACGACAATGACCAGAAGAGATCGCGACTAGAGGCTCCGCTGATAAGGACTTCTACTGATAAGAATCTCTACTCCGCGCGGTAAACTTAAGATCTGTTTAAGATAGAGCTATTTTGACACCATTTTTGTCACTTGTATTATATATTTTTCAAAACTATTTTCAAAAGAGATAATGCCTTATTTTAAAATTAAATATTGTTTACATACTTTATTCTAGACATTGTCGTTATCAAGCCGGATACAGATAAACTTTATAACGGTGTGTTTTAATTTGCAGTGCATCTATTGTTTATACCGAGGTTTTTTCCCTAATTTACTATGTCTAAATTTATTATTGTTAAAGAGCTTATCAAATATATTAGACGGTATGGGTTACAGGGTCGTACTCTCGAGTTTAAAATTAAACCCGTGCAGGGTGAACCTGTTGCGTGGGTGCGTGATGCAATTAGGGAGATTGTAGAATACAGTATAGCTAATTTGTCACCGCAGGATAAAATAGGTTTCACATTCTGTTCAAAAGAGTTTTCTCGCGGTGAAGGTTGGGTACCCTTTAAACAAGTCTCCGAAGTATCTTTAGACGATATTTGGAAAATGATTTACGGTATATACCAGTCAAATTCTACAGGTCTTAATACTGAGACGTTTTGCTTGGGAGTAACTTCTGTTAAGACTGTTGCGGGTAAGGGTCGGGGTGATAAATATAACACTTTTGACGAGGAATGCGCTAGGCGTAAAGGAATAATTACTATCAAAAATAGCGATAATCTCTGTCTACCACGTGCACTTGTCGTTGCTATAGCACATAACAGCAAAGACCCTGATTATACGAAAATACGTCTTGATAGATGTCAATTTCAGCTAAACAAAGCACAGCAGTTAGTTGAGGCTGCAGGCGTCATCATCCCTGAAGAGGGGTGTAGTGTTAGAGAGATTGAACAATTTCAAAATTACTTATCTGGTTATCAGATTACTGTTTACCGGTATGGTAACAAAGGACGAGATGTCATTTTTAAGGGTCCTTCCAATGAAAATTCTCTAAATTTATTGTACCACGAAGGTCATTATAACGTCATAACATCGCTAACTGCAGCTTTTTGTTGTGATTATTATTGTGAGCTATGTAATGTTCCTTATGACCACAAAAACGATCATAGGTGTCAAGCATCCTGTCCTGGGTGTCGGAATTCTCCACCGTGTAAGATGGAGATTAAAGTAGAATGTCCTTATTGTAACCGGTGGTTTAGAAGTCAGACATGTTTTGACAACCATAAAAAGACCGTCTGCGATACTGTGAAATGTTGCACCACATGCTTTCAAACTATAAGAAGTGGTCGCACACATGTCTGCGGGGAGGTGTTTTGTCATACTTGCAAGAAACACCAAACGACTAATCACAATTGTTACATACAGGTTGATGTACGAAACCCTGTTACTAAAGACACATTGTTTATTTTTTATGATTTGGAGACTCGTCAGGAAAAACTTCAAAGCGACGGTTCTCTTCTGCATGAACCTAATCTCTGTGTGTTTAGGCAATGTTGCGACGACTGTATCGAGACCGATAAGGTCATCTGTAGAAAATGCGGTGTGAGATTACAAAAACTAACATGTAATGACCCAATAACACCCTTTATGCATCATATTTTCACTTTGAGAAAACAGTTTAAACATGTCGTGGTTATTGGACACAACGCTGGCGGTTTTGATCATCAATTCCTGCTCAATTACATATTGACAGCGACTGATCTCACGCCTGAACTAATAACAAGGGGGACACGTTTAATTTTGATGCAGGTTCAGAATGTCAAGTTCCTCGATTCATTAAATTATTTCCCTATGGCTTTATCAAAACTCCCCAAGGCGTTCGGATTAAAAGAATTGAAAAAGGGGTATTTTCCACACCTTTTCAACACAGTAGCGAATCAAAATTATGTGGGTCCTCTTCCACCTGTTGAATTTTATGCCCCAGATGCTATGAAAGGTACAGACGATGAACATGATGATGAACGAAAAACCTTTCTCCGCTGGTATGAGGAACATAAATTAGATGTTTTCGATTTTCAAAGAGAAATTGTCGATTATTGCGTCTCCGATGTGGAAATTTTAACGCAGGCCTGTCTAAAATTCCGTAAATTAATGATTGAGCAGGGAAATGTCTGTCCGTTTACGGAGGCCACCACTTTACCATCCGCGTGTAACAAAATTTTTAGACGCAACTTTTTAAAACCTAACACCATCGGATTAATACCAAAGGGTGGGTATCGGTGGCGAGATAACCAATCACAAATTGCAACCCAGTGGTTGGTGTGGGAGGAGAAACAGAGAGGAGTTGAAATTGTTCAAGCCGCTAGACAAAAAGAAATTATGATTGGTGGCTACAAAGTTGATGGATTTTGTGATAACACAGTTTTCGAATTTCACGGTTGTTACTTTCACGGTTGCCCTCACTGTTTCAAATACAACAGGGATTCACCTTTACACGGGGGTAAATCTTTAACTTTAAACAGTCGGTATGAGCAGACTTGTGCAAAAATCAACAGATTGAAATCTCTCGGTTACAACGTTGTGGAAATGTGGGAGTGTGATTTTAAAAGATTTCTTTCTTCAAACACTGAAGACGCTGATTATTTAAAGAATCACCCCCTACTAAAAGTGACCCCTCTTAACCCTCGCGACGCATTCTTCGGTGGCCGCACTGGTAACACGTGTGAGTATTATAAAACTCAGCCTAATGAAACAATTAAATATGTTGATGTCTGTTCGCTTTATCCGTACGTAAATAAGTATGGAAAATACCCTATAGGTCATCCAGAAGTTATTCTCGGCGACGAGTGTTTGAAATTAAATTTAAAAGAGACAAATGGTCTTATTAAATGTAGAATATTACCACCTAGAAACCTATTTCACCCTGTTTTGCCGTTAAAAATGAATGACAAGTTAATGTTTGTGTTATGTCGTACATGTGGTGAGGAAATGTGTAAGAATGAGTGTCTACATAGTGTTGATGAAAGGGCTTTAGAGGGTACATGGGTTATGGATGAGGTTCTTAAAGCTATGGAGAAAGGTTATGAGATGATTCAAATTTACGAAATTTGGAAGTATCAGGTTGAGCAGTACGATCCCGTAACCAAATCCGGTGGTTTGTTTTCGGAATACATTTCCAAATTTTTAAAAATCAAACAACAGGCTTCGGGTTGGCCTTCGGGAGATAAAACCGCATATATTCAAGATTATTTGGATAAAGAGGGTGTAGTGCTTAACCCCGATGAAATTGAGTTCAATCCGGGTTTGCGCCAGTTGGGTAAAGCTCTGATTACCAGTTTTTGGGGTAAATTAGGGCAAAGAGAAAACCAAGGTAAAACTTCAATAGTTAGAACACCTGTGGAGTTTTACAAAATGATGCATGACCCAGCCATTATCGTTAACACAATTAAACCTGTCAATGAAGATGTCTTGGTTATCAACTGGACATACAAAGAGGAAAGCTACGACGTCATCCCTACGGTGAACGTAGCCCTGGCTGCGTACACTACTGCTCAGGCCCGGTTGAAGCTGTACAGCTACCTGGAGCAACTAGGAGACCGAGTTTTATATTATGACACAGATAGTGTCATTTATATTTCACGATCGGGTCAATACGAGGTACCTCTAGGTTCCTTCCTCGGTGAAATGACTGACGAGTTAGAGTGTTACGGTCTTGGAAGTTACATCGTGGAGTTTGTATCTGGAGGACCCAAGAATTACGCTTATCAGGGGTACTCTCCGTCAAAGAACGAGTACTTTATTACGTGTAAAGTTAAAGGGATATCTCTAAACTACAAGACCTCTAAATTAATAAATTTAGAGATTATAAAGAAGATGGTCTTAGAGAAACAAGATCCTATCCTGATAACAGCTACATGCATTAGAAGGCTCGCTGATTTTAATGTTGTGACTAAAGAAGAGGTGAAAACCTACAAGCCGACCTCCTGTAAGAGGTGGTTCTTCCAGGACCACACGTCTGTACCATATGGGCATATTAAAAAGCGGAAACTCCACTAGGTTTTGAATTGTATGAATATAAGTATTATAATAAATGTCTTGTATGAATATAGTTAATAAAGAATGTACATTAATATGTATTTTCACTACCCACAATGTAACCTTCCTATTTATAAAATTATATCGACCATTAAGATAAAAGGGTGTCAAATTTTAAATACACTAAACTTTATGTGTGCAAGGGATAGTTCTCTAAAGTAATTTTTGACCGTTTAGAACGATAATAGATTCATTGACTTAAAATGTATGTGTTATAACCGAAGTCGTTTTCACACTTTCAAATACAAATTACGAATAATTCCCAAGACTCATCTTGAGACATTACAAGATTAAAACAGAAATAAAATATAATTTTACGGCCATTTAGTGCCACACTTAATACTTTAAGGGTTAGATACAGTTAGATTTTTCAAATCGATTTTAATTTTTGCATTTTCTTGAAATATGATGCTTCGAAAATATTCTCTGAAATTTTCAAGATATACCGGTAGCACCCCTATTATATTCTATGTAAATTTTCAAAAATTTATAACAAAACTATTGATTTACGAATGTTTTTATAAAAGAATGCTTTTGTTTTGAAATTACCCCACAATATTTAAATTATTTATCTTGAAAAACTAATTTTTACACAATTGTTTAAACAATTGGCTATAAACAATTGATTGCTTGACTTTTTGACAAAGTTGTGATATCCGGGTTCAGCGGTTAAAAGATACATAAAAAGTTTAACTTCACCCATCGAGTTCAAAATTTAACGAGAATATAATATCGTATCTACATTGAAAAACTTTAAATGCGTATATCTCGAAACTATGTTTCTCAAGTCAGTGCACACTATAATTCAAAAACCATTGCATGGATTTTGATGAAATTCTTACAGCTTATTAATTGTATTAATAACTAGGCTTTGCTCGAAGGAATTTAATTTCTATTCAAAATTTCGATTTTTAACAATAAACAAATGATTTTTGGTCAAAATCCTGTATTTAAGTTTTGTTAATTTAAAGAAATAAACTCATGGTATTTTTTCGTTTTATTGATTTGGGTGATTCTGTAAGATGTAGATGAAGTAATTAAAATTTTTAATTTGTGAAAGTCTAGATGAAATATGATAAAAATTCTCTATACTTAGTTTTATAAACTTTATTATTATAAAACTAAGCATAGAGAGTTTTTGGTGTATCTATATTTGACACCCTTTTCCACTGTACCCTATATGTATGGCTAAAAATAAGAGACAGTGTACTCACCATTATTTTGAATATTCCAACACAGGGGTAAACATCTGAACAGGTATCCTTCAACACAGCACTCAGGTATACTTAGAGAGGTTCGATGTTCACCTTAAACCATTCTACACGATTTGTCCATGCATTCTTGATGTACTTTTCATCAACTGTTATACACACTTCTTTACATTGTAAACTCTAACACTATACTGTAACATAAATCCAGAGACCAGATAACGCAATAGCATCGTACACTGTGGCAATAGATTGTATTTAGTACCTTGTCAAAACACACATCCTTAAAAATTCCTAAGTTGTGGTTGGACATAAAATATCTAATCAAAACACACATCCTGTTGTTGCGTAAATATTTCCGTGCATATCTCCGGTGCATATTATCAAGGTTTCTTTAGATGTCAATAAATGTAAACCAGTAAAATAATTACCAATGTTGAAATTTATTTTATAGGTTGTAACTATACATAAACATTACTCAATTTAGCAATATTTGAGCTAAAACCGATACACTTGTGTATGTATACTTACGTTTAGCCAAGGTAACTCTTCCAAAAGAGCCGCTTTTATTTTTACCAGAATAAACGGTAACAATTATAATCTTGATTAGAGTAATATAAAGTATACTTACGTGTAGATTGTGGATACAAGTTCAATATTAACCACACAATTTATAAATAATTTTGAGTGAATATATATATTTTAACTCAGCCTACACACACATATGATCACACTGTCATAGCGAAACATTGCGAGCCCCGCGAAAAAAGCTTTTTATTATTTTAATATATATTCATGTTTCTCACTAACACTATTTTTCTCTTCAGAAACCCTATATTGTATATTTAATAAGTATATAAATAAATTTTATAGTTTATACTTTTTCTTTTTATTTAAATTCTATCCAGTTAAGAGAAAATCGAGTGAATTATTACACTGATAAGCGTCATCGCATTTTAAGCAGAATTTGGTAAAGCAATTATTTCATTTTTTCTCGCTAGCTAGCGTACAGTATTAATTATATAACATTGATCATCCGCATGACGTCATAGTCAATTCAATATATTGATTCAATAGTAATCAGGTGTTCAGGTGTGTAGGTATAAATTTAAGGTTATGTAGATCCCCAGATTCCCCGTCAAACACCCGCCGTTGTTGAGGTTATGTAGACAGATTTCCCACCATCTTAATTTTCCAACTTTGTTCCCCATCTATACACAGATTAGCAGACACTTATCAACATAGCTCCGTAGCCTATTGGTTATCGGCGCTGGTTTATCAACTCTTGTAACAAAACAACGAAGGTTCGAGCCCGGCTTACTCCTGGCTTTTTTCAAAAACAATAACTCGGACAACAACACCGAAGACACCCGAACCCACAATTTCCCACCTTGAATCTACCAACCAATGAGAACGCAAGCGCGAAACGCTCAACCGGGGTGGGCCAATTGCCAAAATTTAACTCAAGGTCAAAATGGTTAGAGTTAGATATGCACAAACACGAAAATAAGTGGAGCCCTGGGGCTCTGAATGGGCCCCCCATAATGCTAAATTCAAATTTCCCGCCAACAATGGCCACGTGATCAA
>JAUIMV010000086.1:0-10594 GCA_033557775.1 Berosus sp. SLE1611
CTAATCCATCATTTTTATTGAAGACTGCACCATTATAATACATCACAAACCCAGGTATTTGTAGTTCTTGCTGTTCAGCACTCCAACTTTTACTTAAAACTATAATATTTAAATCTTTTACCTTAAGTCTTTCTAAAAATATTAAAAGCTCATATTTTTCTGAGGCTTCGAATATTCATATGACAAACCTTCAGTATGGACTTGTCCTCACGTTCTGATTTTTTCTTAACATATTCATCTGCATCCTCAACGACCACTGTATCTGTGTTTAAATCACCGAACTCCTCCCCCGCAGCATCCGCAATTCTTTAATCAAGTGACAAAATGGCAAAACTAAAAATAACTGATTTTGAAATTTACAAACAAAAGAATGGTTAAAGTAGATATTTTAGAACAGCTGAAAAATGAGGCAATATAAATATAGTTCAGTGCTGTATCTTGAAAGAATGCCTAGTATTCCGATATATCCCAAAACACATTCTATTAATTTGTTGTTGCGACAAGTGTGGGCAATAATAATTTGTTCCTGTTGACAAATTAGATCTTTTTTGAGAACAAGAGCGGATGTTTTTGTAATTTTTTCTTTGGCTCAACCACATACTATAATACCGATTTAGACACAAATTAATTTAGTGTGGACCATCTGCGACAGCAAGAAATATCGCTTGCACCATTGCTCCCTGATTTATAGTCCCACTGACACTTAAATTATATCTTGAAATTACCCACACTGTGACTCGCAACTTCTCAGAATTTTAGAGAACGTTTGTTTATTTACGTATAAATACAGGAAGGTTTGAAATTTTTCTCAGAAAATTTGCTTGTTATACCACGCACAACTTCTGTGTAGAATAGTGCTAGTGAAAACTGGAACTTGTGCACAAATTTCCTAGCCTAATTAAATTATTAAAACAATCTCTTATATCCATGTGTAGCTACAGCTCTACTAACGTATAATTATATACCATGTGTCTGACACTTCGTTCTTTTATTTTCTTTATTTACTAATGTCAGGTATCCAAGCTCTCGGTAAATTGCCGCTGTCGGCTCACGTGTTAAGTCTTATAGAATATCATTGTGCAAACAAAACATAAATGTATTATTTCTTACGACAGAATTTGCTGTAGATGACTATCGCTTTAAAATCTACCTATTTATTTCATGTTATTATTGGATGTTTCTGTTAAAACCATTTTAAATATATTGTACATTTACCTAATAATAATCTAATCTAATCGTCATTAAAACATAGTAAGCAATAAAGGGAAAGTGTTTTTCGTTCCTTTGTTTGAGTCTTTGAAATAGTAAGTAATTTTTTCGAGAAAAAACCCTTCGTTGCAAATGAGATGACTGCAGATAAAACATTTTAGGTGGAAGTGACTTTGAGAACAAATCGTGAGACTGACAAAATCCGGTGATCAATTTTAAGTAACACCCTCTTCCTAAATTAGGGACGTCCTGGTGAAGGAAAACTGATTAATTCAGTCCCTAAGCTGGTAGCTGTTTGTAAAAATTGCTTTCTTATCCACTGTCAGTGATCTATCAAAAGAAATCTCTTAAACTAAAGAGCTGCTTAATACAAAAAAGAGAGCATGAGAAATGATGCTAATGTATACCTTAGTTTACAATCTCTCACTAATAAATTAGCTCTACAAGAATTTCGCTTCAGATTCATTATCTTAGACTTTCCAACAAATTCTACTTTTGGTCTCCTTTTGTTTGCATTAGACAGCTTGTAATGCTAGCCGCAGAGAAATCAAACAGAAACATACGTAAAAAAATTTACTTATGAGAAAAACGACTTATCATGCGTCGCTTGCATAGTGGTATTAAATTTTCTGTTAATGCAATTAAATACCACATAGCAACCAAGCCATGCCACGTACTCCACTTTACTGGTTTGTGTAGGTGTGGATGTAAATAGTTTTCAAAACAAATAATTGTTATTTCTATCGTGTTAGCATAAGTAAAAAATTATAGAACGAAACCCGTGGTGTGTTGTTTCTACATAATAATGGCAAATTTCGAATCATATGAGTGTGGGGCACATATTTAAGAGGTGGCTACAAAATAGCAATGCTCTGCATATATAAATAGCCTAAGTATTGGATTTGACACTCCAATAGGTGCGGATCACTAATATTTGTGTAGGATTCTCTGTGATAGCGCCCAAATATTACATTCAACCCCCGCATATTGAACACAGGAGCGGTTTTTGTGGTGGCAAGTTTAAATTGCGCACATTTTCTACGGTAATTTTCTAATTACTCATACATGAAAAATGATTTGTTTGGATTCCAATTTAATGTGTGTTTATGGGAAAAACACATTTTAATGTAAACCCAGTTTTATAATAAAAAATAATTATAAAACCAACAATAAAAACTCGATTTAAACTACAATCTATAGTATGTACTAAAAAAATCAAATCAAGCGATCAACCCGTTTTCCAGATGACCTGCTACAACTGGATTTTTTTTTCTGAAAAGCGCTTAAGTTTTCGAGTATAAAATATATGTCACCACAAGCTCCATATAATGGGTTATAACATACTAAAATATTAGCTGGATCTGTTGAGAAGTTTTTGAGATATACTGCTACAACTATTTAAACGGCGTGATACCCACTCTTAAGTTCCAATCATTTTTTCCCCACAGTTCATTCTTTGCTTGGATGACTGTCTTTTTAAACTGTTTTAGTTCGGGCTTGTAGTTGTCTTTGTCTGCAAGAGATCCGGTATTGAGCCATTTATGGTAAGCTGTTTGTTTCTTTAATTTTTGGTCTTCTAATGCTGTGGACTACCAGTCGCTTGATGCCTTCTTTAATTGATCAGCCCTTCCTAACGCTTCATCTGCTACTTTTCTCATAGCTTGAATAATATGGCTATACTTGTCTTTGATAGAGAAATTTTATGCTATCATCTTCTAATAGCTATATTTTGTACTTGACATTTTGTGTAGTGCCAGACTTGTTTGGTAAGTGTTGTCTGCTTGTTGTACTTGACTTATGAGGAATCTCAATTTTGGACTTTACATGGAAGTGGTCGCTACCACATTATATTACCCTATATACTCTAACATAATGTATTTTCCATTTTGTTTTCTGTCTGATTACATAGTCAATTATGGATATTAGTTGTCTTATATCTTGACTCCAAGTGTATTTGTGGATGCTTTTGTGGGGGAAGAATCCATTTGCTTTTTTTTAAGTTATATTGCTCACATATATGTATGAGTCGCTGGCCGTTGTCATTCTTGACATCTTCCCCATAACTGCCTATGATTGGGTCATTGGTCTTTTTCCCAGTTTTTCCATTTAAGTCTCCCATGAGGATTAGTTCTCCTTGTTGACCAACATCATTTAAGACGTCGACGAATAAATCCTTTTCATCTGGGGATGAATCATCGGTCGTAGCATACACCTACAGCTCTTATTTTATATCTACGATGATTAAAGCTCAGGGTTACTATTCTGCTGTTAACAGCCTCCCAATTAGTTATTTTTGTTTTGCATTTTTTGCTTATAAGAATCGAGACTCCTTTAGAATGTCTTTTTTTTGGAACGCCACTAAACATATGTAGATAGTTACCAACTTCTTCAATACCTGAACCGTTCTCTTTGTTTCAGCTAGGACTGCTATGTCTCTCCATTTGTTCGACTCCTTTCAGAATGTCTTCCATTTTACCTCTACAACTGTGCACATTCAATGTTCCGCAAATCACTTTTTACATGTAATGGTTTGCAGGCTCATTGCCACATCCATATATCCAAAAGGGTGGGCATTTTTTCAGGTTTTGTTCCTTAGCCTTTGGCAAACCAATGCCTCCTTGTAAGGCAGCAGTTAAGCTCTTCCGCTCTCCAGATCATTGTAACTGCAGCGTCATCTTCTGCTCACGAGGCCGGTTTTCACCTGTAACCGCAGGCAGGGACCCTCACAGGGTGTAATCATCCGAGCCGGATGAACCCTGTTTTTTAACGAGGTTGCTACTCCTCCCCCTCCACCTTATATCCGGACTTGGGTCCGGCAGTGGCACCTGTCCTACACCTACTGCAGGGCAGCTTTAGAGTGCGACCAACTTAGGAAAGGGACATTAAATGGCGGCCAGATAAGTTGTGCAGTGGCAAGCTTGGCTCGTTACCTAGGAAACAGCGACGCACACACCATAAGCGTCGTAGAATTTATTTTCAGTAGTATTGCGGTATGCGCAATAATGCATCTAACCCGCCACTGGCGGCAGTTACATCGCCTATTGAGCTGAATCAGGCTGGCGGGAAATTCTCGCGCATCGAATAGAATCCGGCCGTACCCTTCCTAGGATGGTCGCACTCTACCACTGGCTACTCTTAGAACATAAAAGCGTTTATCAATTCCCTTTTTCTTGTGGTAACGTGTATATAGGCGGAACATCTACAAAGTATCTACTCGTATTAAAAACCCCCAGAGAAAGACACGACTTTTAAGACTTTCTAGATATACTGTGCCTTAACATCAAATGGGTCGTAAAGTAAATTGCGAGGATACTACACTCTTAATAAAATTAGAACAACTAAATTCAATAAATAAAAAGGTTTTCCATTGCGTCATCGTTAGAATCAACTAATTACAGTACAACGTATATTTAAACAACGCTCCTCACTACCCCCACCTTAATTCGTTGCTTAAGTCAGTCTACCTATCGGTATTCGTGTAAACCTAGGCGACGCTTTGAAAATTTCCTGTAAAATCAGTGGCGAAAGCTTGGCAGCTTCTTCTACGAACTAACTAAGAGAGACAATCTGTAAACTTTCTCAATCTCAGAATAAACGCGAAAATAAACCCAACACTTCCTTAAGTCCGATCAAATGTCTTTAGATGATTTATTATGCGCGTAATAGTCCAAATATGTTACTTATTTTGCCTATCGGCAAAATAAATGTAGTCACGTTAGTCTTTGTAAATCCTTAAAATTCCTATATTGCCATCTGAATACAGAAATAGTAATTCTGCTTCTGAACTTCGCACTCTTTCTGTTCATTTTTAATCGCACCTTGAGTTGGCTCGCACGCTAGTGCTCCGAGCAGTTTTTCACTTTTAAATGGTATACTAGCTGTATTTGGAAAGTAAGGGAACTGATAACACATTAATTTATAGAAAAAGTATTGACCATACATGTTCTTTTATTATTGCGATTCTAGTGATGGAAATATTTCTGTAATTTAAGTTTGTTATCAGGGTTTGTGTTCTTAGCGTTTAGAACATCTACTTCCATGTTATTTATGTTATATGCAAAACGAACACATTTTCATATACAATGGAATTCCATTGTATATGAAAATGTGTTCGTTTTGCATATAACATAAATAACATGGAAGTAGATGTTCTAAACGCTAAGAACACAAACCCTGATAACAAACTTAAATTACAGAAATATTTCCATCACTAGAATCGCAATAATAAAAGAACATGTATGGTCAATACTTTTTCTATAAATTAATGTGTTATCAGTTCCCTTACTTTCCAAATACAGCTAGTATACCATTTAAAAGTGAAAAACTGCTCGGAGCACTAGCGTGCGAGCCAACTCAAGGTGCGATTAAAAATGAACAGAAAGAGTGCGAAGTTCAGAAGCAGAATTACTATTTCTGTATTCAGATGGCAATATAGGAATTTTAAGGATTTACAAAGACTAACGTGACTACATTTATTTTGCCGATAGGCAAAATAAGTAACATATTTGGACTATTACGCGCATAATAAATCATCTAAAGACATTTGATCGGACTTAAGGAAGTGTTGGGTTTATTTTCGCGTTTATTCTGAGATTGAGAAAGTTTACAGATTGTCTCTCTTAGTTAGTTCGTAGAAGAAGCTGCCAAGCTTTCGCCACTGATTTTACAGGAAATTTTCAAAGCGTCGCCTAGGTTTACACGAATACCGATAGGTAGACTGACTTAAGCAACGAATTAAGGTGGGGGTAGTGAGGAGCGTTGTTTAAATATACGTTGTACTGTAATTAGTTGATTCTAACGATGACGCAATGGAAAACCTTTTTATTTATTGAATTTAGTTGTTCTAATTTTATTAAGAGTGTAGTATCCTCGCAATTTACTTTACGACCCATTTGATGTTAAGGCACAGTATATCTAGAAAGTCTTAAAAGTCGTGTCTTTCTCTGGGGGTTTTTAATACGAGTAGATACTTTGTAGATGTTCCGCCTATATACACGTTACCACAAGAAAAAGGGAATTGATAAACGCTTTTATGTTCTAAGAGTAGCCAGTGGTAGAGTGCGACCATCCTAGGAAGGGTACGGCCGGATTCTATTCGATGCGCGAGAATTTCCCGCCAGCCTGATTCAGCTCAATAGGCGATGTAACTGCCGCCAGTGGCGGGTTAGATGCATTATTGCGCATACCGCAATACTACTGAAAATAAATTCTACGACGCTTATGGTGTGTGCGTCGCTGTTTCCTAGGTAACGAGCCAAGCTTGCCACTGCACAACTTATCTGGCCGCCATTTAATGTCCCTTTCCTAAGTTGGTCGCACTCTAAAGCTGCCCTGCAGTAGGTGTAGGACAGGTGCCACTGCCGGACCCAAGTCCGGATATAAGGTGGAGGGGGAGGAGTAGCAACCTCGTTAAAAAACAGGGTTCATCCGGCTCGGATGATTACACCCTGTGAGGGTCCCTGCCTGCGGTTACAGGTGAAAACCGGCCTCGTGAGCAGAAGATGACGCTGCAGTTACAATGATCTGGAGAGCGGAAGAGCTTAACTGCTGCCTTACAAGGAGGCATTGGTTTGCCAAAGGCTAAGGAACAAAACCTGAAAAAATGCCCACCCTTTTGGATATATGGATGTGGCAATGAGCCTGCAAACCATTACATGTAAAAAGTGATTTGCGGAACATTGAATGTGCACAGTTGTAGAGGTAAAATGGAAGACATTCTGAAAGGAGTCGAACAAATGGAGAGACATAGCAGTCCTAGCTGAAACAAAGAGAACGGTTCAGGTATTGAAGAAGTTGGTAACTATCTACATATGTTTAGTGGCGTTCCAAAAAAAAGACATTCTAAAGGAGTCTCGATTCTTATAAGCAAAAAATGCAAAACAAAAATAACTAATTGGGAGGCTGTTAACAGCAGAATAGTAACCCTGAGCTTTAATCATCGTAGATATAAAATAAGAGCTGTAGGTGTATGCTACGACCGATGATTCATCCCCAGATGAAAAGGATTTATTCGTCGACGTCTTAAATGATGTTGGTCAACAAGGAGAACTAATCCTCATGGGAGACTTAAATGGAAAAACTGGGAAAAAGACCAATGACCCAATCATAGGCAGTTATGGGGAAGATGTCAAGAATGACAACGGCCAGCGACTCATACATATATGTGAGCAATATAACTTAAAAAAAAGCAAATGGATTCTTCCCCCACAAAAGCATCCACAAATACACTTGGAGTCAAGATATAAGACAACTAATATCCATAATTGACTATGTAATCAGACAGAAAACAAAATGGAAAATACATTATGTTAGAGTATATAGGGTAATATAATGTGGTAGCGACCACTTCCATGTAAAGTCCAAAATTGAGATTCCTCATAAGTCAAGTACAACAAGCAGACAACACTTACCAAACAAGTCTGGCACTACACAAAATGTCAAGTACAAAATATAGCTATTAGAAGATGATAGCATAAAATTTCTCTATCAAAGACAAGTATAGCCATATTATTCAAGCTATGAGAAAAGTAGCAGATGAAGCGTTAGGAAGGGCTGATCAATTAAAGAAGGCATCAAGCGACTGGTAGTCCACAGCATTAGAAGACCAAAAATTAAAGAAACAAACAGCTTACCATAAATGGCTCAATACCGGATCTCTTGCAGACAAAGACAACTACAAGCCCGAACTAAAACAGTTTAAAAAGACAGTCATCCAAGCAAAGAATGAACTGTGGGGAAAAAATGATTGGAACTTAAGAGTGGGTATCACGCCGTTTAAATAGTTGTAGCAGTATATCTCAAAAACTTCTCAACAGATCCAGCTAATATTTTAGTATGTTATAACCCATTATATGGAGCTTGTGGTGACATATATTTTATACTCGAAAACTTAAGCGCTTTTCAGAAAAAAAAATCCAGTTGTAGCAGGTCATCTGGAAAACGGGTTGATCGCTTGATTTGATTTTTTTAGTACATACTATAGATTGTAGTTTAAATCGAGTTTTTATTGTTGGTTTTATAATTATTTTTTATTATAAAACTGGGTTTACATTAAAATGTGTTTTTCCCATAAACACACATTAAATTGGAATCCAAACAAATCATTTTTCATGTATGAGTAATTAGAAAATTACCGTAGAAAATGTGCGCAATTTAAACTTGCCACCACAAAAACCGCTCCTGTGTTCAATATGCGGGGGTTGAATGTAATATTTGGGCGCTATCACAGAGAATCCTACACAAATATTAGTGATCCGCACCTATTGGAGTGTCAAATCCAATACTTAGGCTATTTATATATGCAGAGCATTGCTATTTTGTAGCCACCTCTTAAATATGTGCCCCACACTCATATGATTCGAAATTTGCCATTATTATGTAGAAACAACACACCACGGGTTTCGTTCTATAATTTTTTACTTATGCTAACACGATAGAAATAACAATTATTTGTTTTGAAAACTATTTACATCCACACCTACACAAACCAGTAAAGTGGAGTACGTGGCATGGCTTGGTTGCTATGTGGTATTTAATTGCATTAACAGAAAATTTAATACCACTATGCAAGCGACGCATGATAAGTCGTTTTTCTCATAAGTAAATTTTTTTACGTATGTTTCTGTTTGATTTCTCTGCGGCTAGCATTACAAGCTGTCTAATGCAAACAAAAGGAGACCAAAAGTAGAATTTGTTGGAAAGTCTAAGATAATGAATCTGAAGCGAAATTCTTGTAGAGCTAATTTATTAGTGAGAGATTGTAAACTAAGGTATACATTAGCATCATTTCTCATGCTCTCTTTTTTGTATTAAGCAGCTCTTTAGTTTAAGAGATTTCTTTTGATAGATCACTGACAGTGGATAAGAAAGCAATTTTTACAAACAGCTACCAGCTTAGGGACTGAATTAATCAGTTTTCCTTCACCAGGACGTCCCTAATTTAGGAAGAGGGTGTTACTTAAAATTGATCACCGGATTTTGTCAGTCTCACGATTTGTTCTCAAAGTCACTTCCACCTAAAATGTTTTATCTGCAGTCATCTCATTTGCAACGAAGGGTTTTTTCTCGAAAAAATTACTTACTATTTCAAAGACTCAAACAAAGGAACGAAAAACACTTTCCCTTTATTGCTTACTATGTTTTAATGACGATTAGATTAGATTATTATTAGGTAAATGTACAATATATTTAAAATGGTTTTAACAGAAACATCCAATAATAACATGAAATAAATAGGTAGATTTTAAAGCGATAGTCATCTACAGCAAATTCTGTCGTAAGAAATAATACATTTATGTTTTGTTTGCACAATGATATTCTATAAGACTTAACACGTGAGCCGACAGCGGCAATTTACCGAGAGCTTGGATACCTGACATTAGTAAATAAAGAAAATAAAAGAACGAAGTGTCAGACACATGGTATATAATTATACGTTAGTAGAGCTGTAGCTACACATGGATATAAGAGATTGTTTTAATAATTTAATTAGGCTAGGAAATTTGTGCACAAGTTCCAGTTTTCACTAGCACTATTCTACACAGAAGTTGTGCGTGGTATAACAAGCAAATTTTCTGAGAAAAATTTCAAACCTTCCTGTATTTATACGTAAATAAACAAACGTTCTCTAAAATTCTGAGAAGTTGCGAGTCACAGTGTGGGTAATTTCAAGATATAATTTAAGTGTCAGTGGGACTATAAATCAGGGAGCAATGGTGCAAGCGATATTTCTTGCTGTCGCAGATGGTCCACACTAAATTAATTTGTGTCTAAATCGGTATTATAGTATGTGGTTGAGCCAAAGAAAAAATTACAAAAACATCCGCTCTTGTTCTCAAAAAAGATCTAATTTGTCAACAGGAACAAATTATTATTGCCCACACTTGTCGCAACAACAAATTAATAGAATGTGTTTTGGGATATATCGGAATACTAGGCATTCTTTCAAGATACAGCACTGAACTATATTTATATTGCCTCATTTTTCAGCTGTTCTAAAATATCTACTTTAACCATTCTTTTGTTTGTAAATTTCAAAATCAGTTATTTTTAGTTTTGCCATTTTGTCACTTGATTAAAGAATTGCGGATGCTGCGGGGGAGGAGTTCGGTGATTTAAACACAGATACAGTGGTCGTTGAGGATGCAGATGAATATGTTAAGAAAAAATCAGAACGTGAGGACAAGTCCATACTGAAGGTTTGTCATATGAATATTCGAAGCCTCAGAAAAATATGAGCTTTTAATATTTTTAGAAAGACTTAAGGTAAAAGATTTAAATATTATAGTTTTAAGTAAAAGTTGGAGTGCTGAACAGCAAGAACTACAAATACCTGGGTTTGTGATGTATTATAATGGTGCAGTCTTCAATAAAAATGATGGATTAG
>JAUIMV010000087.1:0-10593 GCA_033557775.1 Berosus sp. SLE1611
ATATAAAAGCAAACAGAAGTCAGTTCATTGCATATAGCTGGACCTATTATAAAAGGGATAATTTAAAACAGATAACTACAGAATTTATAAAAGTTTCAGGGGTTCTATTGGTGGTATGTCCATATAAAGACAGTAAGAAATAATGATTATTTTTCAATCATCAAGAATTTTTGCTTTATCTTTTGATAACAGCAGACCAATATACAGAAAAGGTGTGATTTTTAGACTCATGTATAGGCAAAAAATAGTTTCTTGCAGATTAAATTTTCCCAAACTAAAGAATCATTTTTTATTTGGAGATGATTTTTGAATTTGACCCCAATTTCCGCCCAAGTATTGTCACAAACAGTTGCATCTTTACATATCTCATTCTTCTGATCATATAACGAAGTTTTTTTCCTGTTTCAATCGCTGTCAGCTGTCTCTGTCTTGGCATCCCAAATGTTCCCCATTTGTTTGCATATAAAACCAATAATAAAAGACATGTCTCAGTCTTCTATCTTTATCGTGGTCGCACATTCCCAAAGTCCACCTTTAACCTGACTTCGTTGAAACAGATAATGTGCTTCTAAATTTAGGTTTAACTGACGTTTAATAATAAACTTTTTCCTTTCTTATAAAGAGTGGTTTTTCCAACTGTATTGTGGTTTTTTCGCATGATAGTGTCATTGCTTGATATGCTACTATGGTTATGAAACTGCGGGAACATAGTTTTTATAGATTGAAATTAATGGTCAGTTTCAAATTTACAAGATAAGATTAGTACCTATATAAAATGTTGGTTACAAAAGAAAAAAAAATTGTGGAAGTTGTGTGTGCATCTAAATAACAAAACCATTTTATGCCTGTTCTATGTCATAAAAAGGCATCAGAAACCATTTTAAGCAACATTGCATGTCGTAATTTTTCCCAAATTTCTGGATTGATCAAGACTACAGACATGATTTTTTTTTACAATGAAGAGGTTTTGAGTATAGGAAGTCATCGTCAATTTCCGCAAATTTTAATTAGAATGAATTATTATTAGTAGTTTAGTACACCTCAGTACTCTTAAATTTATGGTGTTGAAACAATGTATTAATTCAAATATTGTGTTAATCTGTCCTCTTAAGAAAATGTTGAAGTTTTTAAAAGTGGCAAAATCAAAAATTTGCTTCACTAATGTAAAATTATATATTGTGCTTTTATATAAATTGAGTCTACTCTGTTTTGGAATTATGAAAGACTAACCATTTAAATAATACATTCCCCTTTTGTATACATAAATATATAAATAAGCAACAGAGCATTAACTAAAAACAGAAGAAAATCTTCATTACTTCATGAGCAAAAAATTAGTTCATTACGACATCATTATGTAATACTTATAAATGAAATTGATGCACTAAATACTATAGCTGATCTTTCAGAGATTTTACCTTTGGAGTAGGAGTAACGTCACTCACCTTGTCGACATGCTCTCTTGTTTTGGCTGATGTTTCGACGTACGTAACACCCCATTGCTTAGCACGTTCCGCAGCTTCTTGATATGAAACTTTCCGTTTGTCTTCTAAATCACATTTGTTGCCCACTAGCAGAAATGGAATGTTTTCGTCATTTTTCACACGAAGAATTTGTTCCCTGCAACAAGGAAAAGTCACAATTATTTTTAATTTATAAAATTTTTATAAGTCAAATAAAAGCTGCAATTGTTTTTTTTTTTTCAAATAATAGGTAGTTCAATAAATCAATTAAATTAAATGTTGTTTGCAATTGTACCGAGTGTGCCTCAGGGACCCAACTTGGAGCCTATGTTACTTTTGAATACCTATAAGTGATATCTGTGTATGTGATTGTATCCTCAGTAGCACTAGTAATAATAGTATACTACAATTTTACGACTATGCTACCTGCGATTTCTGAGGAAAAGCGGCTGGAAATTGGGTAAAACTGTATTTTACATACCCCCCTTGGAAAAGGGTTTTTTTAGAAAAAAAAATTGCCGAAATTTTTTAAAAATCTCGTAAAAACCGCATTTTTGATCTTGCATGTTTTCGGATGTTCTAATAAATTTGTCACAATGAGTGAAAGTTTATGCAAATTGGACATTTTCAATGTCAAACAATTGATCAACACCAACCATTGTTTAGTTTGGATTGAAACAATCAAAGCAAAACTATCTACTATTAGTGTCGCTTATACAAATTAGGGCACAAATTCATTTATTGTTCGGCTCCGAACAACCCATCGTTTAAGGAAAACACTTTATTTGAATAAATTTTATGCAAAAGGGAAGAAAAAAATACACTATTTTGTTGCAATTAATTAAATGTCCATTTACAGCACAGCATCGGGATCTGTGGCGCAGCGGGAACACTTTGGAGCGCAATTAACGTGATAGAGGGTTCGAACCCTCACTAATAAAGTTTTTTTTTTACTTTTTTTCACTAAAATTAAATTTTTGCTATGTTTTATACTTATTTTATCAATTTTAATTTGGAATGAAATTTTTAAACCGTTTTATACTTTTATATAAACAAAATTGAATGATAGTTTATTAGCGAGAATTTTAACACAACTGGAGATATTAAAAGAACAGTTGCAGTTTTGCGTAGGGAGCAAGGGTTTACAGTGATTGAGACAGTTTTTAGCGTCAATAAGTGAAAGGTTGCAGAAATAAATAAAAAAACCTGAAAATACAGATAACAGTTTCAATTGAAGATTTTGTTAATTATTCTACGAATTTCAACAAGGTGTACATAATGAGTACTGTTTTGTCAGCAAAAATATGGAAGACATTTTAATTTGATAAAAAAATTCATTTCTACGAGCAACTTAGCAACACAAAAGCTCGTTTGTTATAATTCTTTATTTTCTTTATTTTCTTTATTTGCACCTTAGCACGCCTGGTTGCACTTCAGCAACGAACACCTCATTTTAATAGATATCTATTTCATTTCTTTATTTATCACGTGATTAAAAACAAATTTTGTATAGTTATCATATGTTTCTTCTTTAATTTTCTTTTCTTTCTTCAACAACATTAATTTAAAGTCATCACTGTGCAAGGGCTCCTAGGTAAACACTGTCTTACATAATACTTTTTTCTTCCCTTCTCCTTACATTTACTTAATATTATTTCCATTCAATGAAATTTCGGATAGCCCACCTCAATGTTAGATCACTCATTCCTAGCTTTGTTAATATTAAAGAAATGCTTCGCGTGGGCAATTATGATGCGTTGGGATTAACAGAAGTTTGGATGGGGCTTGACTTTGATAGCACACTGTTATCTATTGAGGGTTACCAATTTATACATGTTCCGCAGCCCACAATGGGAGGGGGCGTCGCTGCTTGTATAAGAAATACCGCAGGTGTTCCTATTCTTCTTGAAGAAATAACAGATTCAATTTAACATTTATGGTTAAAATTATCACTACACCATACTTGTCTGGTCTTTGGAGTTGTTTACCGGTGCCACACAGGCTTTCAGCAATTTATTAATAAATTTGAGGATGCATTGACAATGGCGCTACCCCTGGCTGAGGACTTCTGCTGTGTGGGGGACTTCAACATTGTAGACGCCTTGAAATTCAATATCCATACTTTCTTCATTTCTCCAATGTGTTGGAGTCCCTCAGCCTGGTGCAGATTATAGACCAACATACAAAAATAACGCCGAATACCATAACCTTCATAGACTTTATTGTCAACAGCGGCGCCACCGATGTGGGTTCTGGTGTTCAGTCTGCTGACAACATATCTGACCGTAATTTAGTCTTCTGTACCTATGAGCTACAGGTAGATTCTCCAGTAGCAAAACAAGTTACTTATAGATCTTTACTCTTTAAATTGGTTTAACATGTTTGACATAGAAAACATTGATGAAAAGGTTGAATTCTTAACTAACAACTTAATTTTTCTTTTTGATATACATGCTCCATATGTTACACGCACTTTTAATCATCCATATAAACCTTGGATCACAGATAACATAAAAATACCAAACGTAAAAAAGAAGCCTTTAATACATGTCAGATAACTAAATCAGTAGCCGATATTAATGAGTACAAAGACATTCGCAACTTATGCTATTTGACATGAAAAGAAAGTATACCTAAACACAACCATGTGAGGAAAAAACAAAAAGAAATTTGGTCAGAGCTAAGAAAATGTGAAGTTTACAGTGAAAGAAAAAATATAGAAGTATCCCCTAATTTGCTTGATTTTAATTCTATTAACGATTATTATCTCTCAGTACAGAGTGATAGTCGGCTGGACTCAGAGCTTGTTCGCTGTTATTACACTGATATTAACCATTCCGTTTCTGAAAATTTTGAATTCCGAGAAATTAATGAAACAGATGTAGCCAAAGCTATAAGCTCAATTAAATCTGTGGATGCCGGTCACTATTTTCCAGTCTCTTGGAAACGGTCCATAATAAAGCCTATACCAAAAAAAAACTAACCCACTACGGCCGGTATTTCGTATGAATGTGTATACATTTATAAACAGTCGATTAAATCGATTAATCTACTTGCCGTTGCCCACAATTACTAAAAACCCAATTGCATACTATGCATGTGATAAAAGATAGCAGCACTTTAAACCGTGTACTAAAGAAAATTAGATAAAAGTATTTGGGGAACTACTTCAAGATGCGTTTTTTGTTTTTCTTTCTGTTTGATAGTCTATTTTTTTGCTCAAGGTACTCTGGAGCGTATTTTGTATCTCTTGTATACATTAGCGAGTGTATATAACTATTAGTATAGATTAATTTTATACACATTGATTTAATCGACAGCGGATAAATTTATACTATACTATATTTACTATACCTTATTTATCACCATCAAAAAATAGATCGCACCGTCTCACAAAACAAGAAATACAAAAGACAAGAAACTAGACTTCCTTTCTCGCATCCATCCTCCGTATGAATTCATCGATGCAGTAGTATACACCATCAAGTAGCAGTTTCTTTGCCTCCACCTCAAATTTCTTCATAGGCAGGTGCTTTAGTTCCTTTGGGATGATATTATAAAGCCTAGCACCATAGTAGTCTTGGTGTTGCTGGGTGGACTTCAATCTATGGTAAGGTATTAGAAAATCCTCCCTTCTTCTTGTATGGTGGTGTTGACCATTTTTTGCCAGTACTTTGCTCATATGTGCCATTTTAAAACAGGATAGGATGAATACTGAGGGCACTGGTAAGTATTCCCTCTTCCTTCTCGCATCTGGTTCCAAGGACTGGCTGGTTGTCTGACTGAGCGACGGAGCCTGCACGCCCTTTGTTTTTATCATAAACTATTAACCTCACACACTCCGCCCTATCTCTACAATCTTCTTGAAGCTATTTCTGCAACTCTGTGAAAATTTTAGACCACACAACACTCGGACTGCCTTTTCCTGGAGAAGAAACACCTGTTCTGCAGCAGATGACCGACCCCAAACCTGTACTCCATAGCATAACAGATTGTGGAAAAAGGCAAAGTAGGTAAGTTTTACAGTATTATGAGTACTTATTTGTTTCATTCTTCGCAATGTAAAGAGTGCTGTATTTAGTCTTTTCAATAATAGAGTCACATGTTCAGACCAGTTTAACTTGTTACTAATTTGTAGTCCTAAAAATTTTATGCTTTCACTTTGTACTTCAGTGCTAAGTTGGAAGTTCAAAAATTGTGTCTTGTTTTTGTTTAATTAAAGTTAGTTGGCATTGAACCAATCTTCTGCCATCTGGATAACCACATCTGTTTTTTGTTCCATCTAAAATTTCGTGCTCCCTGATATAACAAAAGAAGTATCATCTGCGTAGAGTATTTTACTAGCATTTTTTAGTTCTTCGCCTAGGTCATTGAGGTATATAATAAAAAGTATAGGCCCCAATATTGACCCCTGCGGTACTCCTATATTGCACTTCTTGAAAGGTGACAGTTTATCCTTCCACAAGACCGCCTGCTCCCTGTCTTCCAAGTAAGATTTTATTAGCATATTCATAGTTCCTCTCATTCCGTAGTGATGCAGTTTTTTAAGAGTATTTCGTGGTTCACTGTATCAAAAGCTTTACTTAGATCACAACTTGCAATTTTAGTGGAATTTTTCCCATCTAGTGCTTTAGATACACGGTCAACAAGTTGCAATATACCGTTGCAGTAGATCGGTTTTCTCTGTATGCATGTTGATCGTCTGTCAATACGAAGGTTTTTTCAGGTATTTAATAAGCTTGTCTTGTATTACTGTCTCTAAGATTTTCGAAAAAGCTGGCAGCACAGAAATTGGACGATAGTTGTCACAATCATCAAAATCTCCCTTCTTGTGTATTGGTGTTATTCGAGCCCTTTTGAGTAGTTGATGCAAGCTCCCCTCTGTTAAGCACTTATTTATAATGATTGTTAGAGGATTCTGTAGTTCTTCGCATCGTTTTTTTTATTAGGATAGAACTTATTCCATAAATGTCCTTGGTTTCTCCAAATTTTTTATGAACTTTTTAACGTCTACTTCATCTACTGGCCAAATAAAGAAAGATCCTGCTGTGCGTGTATTTGCCATTATCATGTCCATGGCATACCTCCCAGACTTTGGTGGGTTTTCTACTGTTTTACCTCCTATTGAGGGAAAAAAATCGTTCAGAGTTTCTGCAGTGAGAGCACTGTCTGTTCCTTCTGCAAGTGGTCTTCGATAACCTGACTCTGAGTTTATCAGTTCCCATGTGGCCTTTTGTTTATTGGTGGCATTTGCAATTTAACTATTATTCATCTGCTTTTTTTTCTTGGATTATCGTCGTTATATACTTTATTTATAGATCATGTAGGCATTTTTGGAAATCTTATCGTTTCTGACGACAGATATGCTTTTCAAGGCCTCCAATGTGTTCAACATCTTCGTTATATAAGGTGGTTTTTGTATGAAGTTCTTTCCAATTGTAATTCTCATTTCAACGTCTGGCATATGTAGCTCATATAATTCTAAACAAAATACCATGAAATATATTATAACTGTGCTCCGCATTGTTATTATTGAGTATTTCCTTCTCGTTTAGTTCGCCTAGACACCTCTTTCGGGTATCGAGATTACCATCTGTTTCATTCCTGTATCTAATACTCTTTGTTTTTGCTTCAGAGCTTGGAGTTGTAGCATCAAAAC
The DNA here is from genome assembly GCA_033557775.1 of Berosus sp. SLE1611. Taxonomy (NCBI): domain Eukaryota; kingdom Metazoa; phylum Arthropoda; class Insecta; order Coleoptera; family Hydrophilidae; genus Berosus; species Berosus sp. SLE1611. The sequence continues at coordinate 7,123 of JAUIMV010000087.1, forward strand.
TCACCAAGTGCGCCAGATGGTCAGATACTTGAAGATCGACAGTTGGAGTGCCATGTATTCTATCATGATGGACATTAGTAAAGATATTATCAATACAATTTGCTTTTCTTGTGGGGTTTTTCATTAGCGGCCTCATTCCAAATGATTTCAGTACTCCAAGTAGAACCTCAGTTCGGTTAGTGCTTTCTTGAAAGTTTACGTTAAAATCTCCAGAAAAGATGTTTTTGTGCTGGTTCTCAGCTGTTAACATGTTTAGAATTTCCTCAACCATAACAAAAAAATATTGAAGTCTCCAGAAGGATCTTCTTTGCGTTGTTTAGATATATATATTTTTTTTTTTCATTTTGAAAGAGAGAAATTTTGCTACTCGCCGCAGCTGATGAGGCGATATTTACGTTAATTTGCCGAATCACTTTTATCACTAACACTCTGACCAGCTTTCCTTTTCATTTTCTTCAATGCCATAGAAGACCAAGTTGTACCTTCTTGTTTGATTCTCCAAATAATCAATTTTATTTTCTAAGTTTTGTATGTTTATTTTTAAGGTGTTGTTGTCTTCTTTTAATGTTGCTATATCTTTTTTCGAAGTAGACGCATCTGCTGTCTTGTTTAAGAGCAGCTGGAGTATTTTATCAATTTTTCCATCTGTTGTTAAATTTGTAAATTCCATTATTATCTCTAAAATTATCAGTTATCGACTTTTTATTTCTAAACATTTGAAATGAGAAGTACTTTATTACAGGGTTGGTCCTTTTTTCCAACTTTAAATGTGCTATTTATATACCACAAAATAGGTACCATAATTGAGAGCTAATAAATCGTGGGCACACAGTTGTAGGTCTACACCACACATCTTAGTAGTACTTAAGAATTCAATAGTAAGTTTATTTTTATCGAGTAAAATAATGTTTAGATCAACAATACATTCAAGTCCAGTTTTTTAAAGATACCAGCTCATTTGTTAAATTAATTAAAAATTCATTAAATTTTGTAGACGGGACCGGCATATGGACAGAATGTTGAATGTAAAACCAGAAATAAATATTTCGAGTTCTGTAAACGTGAAGTGGGAGTGTTTACTGTGATGTATTTCATGGCACAATTCCTCTTTTACATACTCCACTAGCCCATCATTTTTATTGAAGGATGCCAGTTTAGTGCTTTTACTTTTTGTTTATTCTTTTGGTCAATTTTTTACTGTTAACAAAGGACGTTGAAGGTTTTACAGTTTACTTATTCTTGCCACAGTACCGGAAATTGCAACTGACCAAAATTATATTATTTACATTTGTGGTTATGTAACCATTTATGAAAGCTAATTTTTTATTTTAGATAAAAGAAGAGGAAAGAAAATATGATCATTCCAACCAATTAGAGAAATCATTGCTGAGTGATGTTTCAGACAAAGATGAAAATGCTTCTGATGACAACTTAGAAGCATTTATATCTAGCAGAGATGGCAGCTTACATAAAGATAATAAATCAAAACTAGGCAGTGAAAAGTATATTGCAATATATGTAAGCGAATTTCAGCAAAATAACTTCGGGAGCACTGAAGAACGTGCTGTAACACACAGCGATCACGTTAAGTGTTCCATTTGCTCAAAGACCTTTAAGAATAAGAAAACTTTGAAGCAGCACTTGTTAGTACATAATCAACTGATGGAATATGACTGTTCAATTTGCCATAAGAAATTTAGCAAAAATAGCAATTTGACACGCCACATGTTAGTGCACACTGGAAAAATAGATTATGAGTGTCCTATTTGCCTAAAGAAATTCAGCCGGAAAAGAGAGTTGAATACCCACAAATTAACGCATGCTGAAGAAAAAGTTCGTGAGTGTCCCATTTGCCTAAAGAAACTTAGCCAGAAAAGCAATTTGACACGACATATACACCGGAGAAATAAATTATGAGTGTTGCATTTGCTCCAAGAAATTAAGCTCCAAAAAGCATTTAGAACTGCACATGCTTGTTCACACGGGAGAAAAGAATCATGAGTGTACAATTTGCTTAAACAAATTCAGCCTCAAAACTTCTTTGGATCGCCACATTGTGTCAGTTCACGCCGGCGAAAAAAATCATGAATGTTTAATTTGCCTAAAGAAATTCAGCTCCAAAAAGTACTTAGATGGCCACATGTCAGTTCACACTCAAGAAAAAAATCATGAATGTTCTATTTGCTTAAAGAAGTTCAGCCTGAAAAGGTACTTGGAACGCCACATGTCAGTTCACACTCAAGAAACAAATCATGAGTGTTCAATTTGCTTATGGAAATTTGCCAGAAAAACTCAATTGTATAGCCACATGTTATCGCACAGTGTGGATAACGACCATGAGTGCACAATTTGTATAAAAACTTTCACTCAGAAAAGTGAATTGAAAGAACACATGTTACTGCATACTAAAGAAAAACAATTTCAATGTCCCATTTGCTTAAAGAAATGTTCCTTCAAAGCTTCTTTGGATAGACATATGCTTGTACATACTCAAGAAAAAAAGTATGAGTGTTCAGTTTGCCAAATGAAATTTAGCAAGAAAATAAAATTGACACATCACATGTCGCAGCACACTGAAGAAAGAAATCTTGAGTGTACCTTTTGCTTCGAGAAATTTAGCCATAAAAATGAATTAAATGTGCACAAATCAGTGCACAACCAAGAAAGTAATTATGAATGTTCTATCTGCTTAAGGAAATTTAGGGCAAAACGATCTCTTAGCACCCACATGTTGGCGCACAATCAAGAAAGAAACTTCGAGTGTTCCATATGCTTAAAGAAATTTACCATAAGAAAATATTTGATAAATCACATGGCTGTGCATACTGAACAAAAAGATCATGAATGTCCAATTTGCCTAAAGAAATTTAGGAAGAAAAGCACTTTGACAAGCCACATGGTTTTGCACACCGGAGAAAAAAATCATGAGTGTTCCATTTGCTTAAAGAGATTTAGTGAAAAAAGCAAATTAAATAACCACAGGTTGGTGCACACTAGAGAAAACAATCACGAGTGTCCTATTTGTTCAAGAAAGTATAGCTATAAAGCTCTCTTGAGTAAACACATGCTACTGCATATAGAATAAAAGAAGCATGAATGTTACATTTGCTTAAAGAAATTTGTCTACAAAGATGGACATAGACATAGACATGTTTTATTAATCTTCAAACAAAGTGTGTTGCACAAGTCACTTACAATATCAATGCTTAAATACCTTAAATTATAAAATGTATAAAAATATTGCATTACATGCTTATACAAATAAATAAAAATAAAAATCATTAACAACTTCACATAGTTACAAAATCGAAGAACATACACAGTAAATATATAAGAAAACCATCGATAACCAAACTACAAATTGACAAAGTCGCCACCAGTCGCAACTCTGATAAACTCATCATAGTTATAAAATGCATGTCTTAATAGAAAATTCTTAACAGTTCTTTTGAACTGCTGAGGTGACATTGA